>JASDQU010735111.1:45312-64882 GCA_032191745.1 Picea mariana
AAAAAGAAAAAGATGTCTTGAACCAGGAAAAGAATCAAAGATGATGAAAATCTAGTTTTAACCATTTGCTGTCATGGGTGGAGTGTCCACTCAAAACATTGGATGTTTCAAAGTTTTATTGCTGTAATGGGTGGAGTGTCCACTAAAAATATTGGATATTTCAAAATTTTATTGCTGTCATGGGTGGAGTGTCCTCTCAAAACATTAGATTTTTCAAAATTCTATACACAATTTATATCCAAAATCCATACACAACAATCTCATCAAAATATTAGATTTTTCAAAATTCTATACACAGTTTATATTCAAATCCAAAAATCCATTGGATTTTTCAAAATTCTATACACAGTTTATATCCAAAAATCCATACACAGCGAAGAGAATATATCCATACACACAACAAAGAGAACATATCCATGCACACCAGAATTAACTGTATAATCAAAGAGCACATATCCATGCACACCAGAATTAACTGTATAATCGAATAAAAATAAAATAGATATTGAGAAAATAGGTGTGCACCAATGGACATGATCCTAATTTAAAGATTCGACAGTTATAACCATGTGGGTAGCTCATCCTTTTGAACTTTCACTTTATCATGGCGACGACTGACCTTTTGACCATAAGAATTTATTTATGTTTTACACTATCAGGGTGGATGGATCCTTTTAGCCTCGCTCTTCCAGTCTTCGTCTTTTCTCTAATTCATGGTATCCTACGTATATGAATTTACTAAAACATAGTTGTTACATATTATTCACAAATTGTTTATATGAATTTACTAAAACATAGTTGTTACATATTATTCACAAATTGTTTAGTGGTTTGGGATCACAAAATATCTTGGCTAACCTAATTTTAAAGAAAATTCAAAAGAAACAGAAAAAAATTGTACATTATGAAGAAATATATAACATCCAACACTCTTAAATTTAAATCGGAAATAGAAAAATCAAAGCTTCTACTGTAAACAGATGGATATCAATGAAGGATTATATAAAATGAAGCTAAACTGGCATGTTTTCATGGACGAATATGTTCTCTGATAAACTTATCTCGTTGGATATGGTGAGAGAGGATATTGAAGCCCGGGATTGCTTATCCATAAAATGTACTGTCATAGAAAAGTAAAGTTAATGACTCACTGCCATCTTCAGAGGACACAATAAGAAGATAACAAGTTGCTTAGTATTTATGTAGAAAGTATGCAGATACAACATAAATGTTGGAAAGTGGCAGGTGAATCATCAATAAAAATTGCAGTATGTTAGTCAGATCTTGAAAAGCAAAAACCGTTATGGGAATTCTTTTGAGGATAAGATTCTTCGAGGATAAGTCATCCCAGAGTGAGTGGGTGTTATGGCTCGGATTTCATGGAACCCACCTGACCATCACCAAGCATACGATGTTCAACACTAGATTATATGTTTTGTTTAAAGTATAAAGGCAATCTTGTAGATAATGGCCCTAGCCAGCACGTCAGATTTTAGCATATCAGATGAGGACCCCTTGTAGGGACGTACTGACCCCACCTCCTTTGGGTTATGATATATGACAGCTCAGTCATCAATCTTGACTTGCCAATTTTTGATGAGATATAATTTGTCTCCTTTGCAAAAGAATAAAAAACATAAAAGCAAGTGGTGGTTGAATACCTGTGGTATAAATGTTTTATTTTTTGAAAATTTTCATTAAAATTGGAGATATAAATTACAATTTTTGTTGTTTAAATTGTAATTTTTAATGTATAAATTTGAAATTTTTTAGACATTTGGATTGGATTATACATATTTAATCACTTAAATCTGCATTTCCAATAATTTGTCTCCAAATTTTGAGTAAAATTGATTGAAAAAAAAAAACATTTAAATTAAAGTAATTGAATATGATTAATGTATTTTTACTTGCTACTAATGTTTTGTTTTTTAAATAACAAATCCTTTGTTTTGCAGGAATGAGATCGTGTCCAGCCTGCTACGCAACATTTAAAAACTACAGCAGGTTGATTATAGGCCATCGGATCTGGATAGCAATTCAAATCCGACTGCCTATAATCCACCTGCCGCAGTCTTCAATGCTGCGTAGCAGGCTGGAAATTGGCCGCTTCCTATAATATGTTGCTCGAAGGAAGGACTCCAATGTAGATTTGACAGTGTGCAAACAAGGAAGGACTCCAATGTAGATTTGACAGAGTGCAAATCAGGGTGCATTGGAAATCAAACCTGGACAGCTATGACAGAGTAGTTGTTATTTTCCCAAAGTATATTTCAGTTAAAATGGTTGAATTGAACAGAATCACTGCAAAGAGCATGAGCATTCATTCAATGCCTGCCTGCCGTCCTGCAAGATTTGTATTGAGAGTCTTCTCTGACTTTCATTTGATGCAGAAGCACACATGCTGAAGGTATAACAGGATGAAAGTACAAAGAGACGGCTTCAGATGTTTTGAAAAATCTTTAAAAAAAAAAGGGAAAACCATCACAGTCACGAAAATGTAAACGGCTTTTACAATTATAATGCCTCAATCAGGCCTGGAATTTGACTTCTCACATGACGTTTTTTTTTCATTTTAAAACATATTTGACAGTTATATACTAAATCTACACGTCATTATTTATCGTTATGTAAAATTTTAATCCGTCATAATTTTTAGTAGGACTTAAGCTCTACTGTATAACCTACAGGACTTGACAAACTTACAAAGGTTTTTTAGAAGAGTAATTGAAACATTAAATGAAATTTGATGTTGTTTATAAGTTTCTTCTTTTGCAAGTTTTGAAAGGTAAGCTTGAAATGCCATTTTTCTTTTATTTTAACAGATGTATCTTATTTTTATATTTTTTTTATTAAAAGGTTTTTGTTACAAATTTTTGTATATTGGAGAAAAAAATGATTGTACTTAAAACTTAAAATGACCAACACAAAAAACAAATGACTGTCATCAAATTTTCAATTGATAAATAAAGTAAATTTGAAATTCCACGCCAAGCCTCAATGAAACAACACTATTTAGTTTAATTTTAAGAGTCAAAATAAGTATTTACGGCTATGCTCCAGTTTTCCAAGGGTATGTTTCGGCTCTTACCCGTGGGATTTGAAAATTGGGAGAGAGGCCATTGCACAAGATTCACACACAAATAACAGTTTGTATTATTTTGAATCTCAATTACAACACATATATATAGTTGGAGTCAAATCCAACTTATTCTAAACTTAGTTATGGAGGTTGAGAGAATATCTCAACAACTCCAACAAACCAAAACCAACTCCAAATTAATCATTAATTCTAACACCCTCCCTTAATGATTACATTACAAATAAACCACATATTACAATTCTCAAATTACAACATAGATCTCAGTCTGATCTGGTCTTCATCAACACTCCCACCCACTCTGAAATCTCTCGGTTTACGCTCTTTCTTCTCCACAACTTCGAGCTTCCCTCTCGACTCATTTAAGATAAAAACGCTTCTGACCATCTTTGATGAATTTGTAGGATCAAAGATTCTTGACACCCCCGAAGAAGAGTCTTGATACTAAACCACCCTATTGAAATACTTCCATCTGTGAAATAACCCCGAAGAATAAATTTCAACAGTTTTGTAGGAAAGTACTCTAGCTACGGAATGTATTCAGCAATCAATCCTCCAAAATGACCTTCTACACACACATACACAAAACATAACCTGTAACTGTTGATCTTGGAGCACCGAAGAACAACAAGATCCACCAGTGTATAACAAACTTGTACACATACTCAAACCAGTGATGTGTTCTCTTGGCACCGAAGAACGTTGAGAACCACTAGCTTTAACATATGCTACTCTGTTCAATGATTGGTTCTTCATTGTATATACAAAATACAAACTTGAACCCCACACTATATGCACAAAAGAAAATTCCACACCGCAAATTTGCATATGAAGAAATTAGAACACCAACAGGATCACACAACAACAGATCTTCCATGCCTTTGAATTGTAGCCGGTATTCAACTCATTGCGATAATGATATTGAGCAGTGGATTGCATTCAGGATCTTGATATTGCAAATATGATTGAATGAGAAGGGCGATTCAACCATGCTGACCAGATCAACGTCTTCATATTGAGAAAAGAAGGGCAGCTCACACTGAAGGGCAGCTCACACTGAATTCTGCGGACAGAGAAATGGATCTAAAATGTTACGAATTGAGAAGCAATTTCCCATGGATCTGGATCAAGCGGAAAGATGCGTATGCAGGACAACTTCAGATCTGTAGCTTGACGTAGTGATAAACCTCCAGTTGTAGCCAAAGCAGGTGTCACCCTCTTAAATTGACAATAGCGTCTTCCTGAGATTATTGGAAATAGGAACGGTTGTTGTAACAACATTCTTCAAGCAAATTATAAACCTTCACGCGACTACAAAAAATGGATCTACTTTCTCTCTCGATGATAGCGGCCACGACTCCTTGAATCTTCGAAACGGCAGGTCTTTACCTTGCGCAATGGCTCAAAAAATTTGCGGCTTCTCTTTGGACTGATGCAGGCAGATGAACGATGGCAGGTTTGCCTTTGATTGATTTCCTTCTTTTGTTTTCTCCATAGGCAGCCCCGCACGTAAACAACACACACACAACACTTTCACCAATTAAAAACACACAGGATAGAGTAATACAAACAACGCTCTCACATCTTCCTCGGTATTCCCGTGAGGGATTAAGCCCAGCCATACTCTGATACCAATTTGAAAATTGGGAGAGAGGCCATTGCACAAGATTCACACACAAATAACAGTTTGTATTATTTTGAATCTCAATTACAACACATATATATAGTTGGAGTCAAATCCAACTTATTCTAAACTTAGTTATGGAGGTTGAGAGAATATCTCAACAACTCCAACAAACCAAAACCAACTCCAAATTAATCATTAATTCTAACAGTGGGTGTGTAGGATATCCAGCAGAAAGTACTTTTTTTCCAAAAATTCTGTTCAATTTTTTTTCAAAATATAAAGTTTATTGTAATCTCATTATAATTTAAATTTCATTCATGGTGGAACTCTGTCCAGGGATCTTGGCATCTTTGAATCGATCTGAAACTTGGTAGTTTGATGAGAAATTTTTCTTTGGTGTTGATCGGATTTGTTTAGAGAATGTTTCAAGTGCTAGATAGCTGATCTCTCTATAAGTAGTAGTTTAAACGTTCTATAAAATGATTCTTTTCTGATGATATTTTTTGGGGATTTTTGTCTAAAATTCTATGAGAAATTGTTAGATATGTAGATTTCAGAGATTATTTCTGTATAATCTGATTCTCCCAAAAAATTTTCAGCATACTGAATTCATTTCTACATTTAAAAATAGATTTTAACCACAAAATATAATAATTTCATACAGATTTATGTCATAAAACAATTATACAAAGCCCCTCTATAATGAGTCCTCAATTCATTTCTACATTTAAAAATAGATTTTAACCACAAAATATAATAATTTCATACAGATTTATGTCATAAAACAATAATACAAAGCCCCTCTATAATGAGTCCTCACATTAGCTCAATATTCACATGATTACCCTTATCACAAAGGACCTTCAAACCTTCAATGCCATGTAGGACTAACTGTGTGTTCCCTCTTTGATTACTTATTAAATGTGAAAGTTGTGTCTATATAATAAAATTAGCATAGTTGCTCCTAGTATAGCGTTGGTCTTTAGATTATAGATCCCTCCTTAGGAAGTGTGTACACAATTTGATATTGGAGTGTCTTTGGGTCTAGATAATCTTTCAGTTTTCTAATCTACGCTATCTTGTATATTTGTATATTGAAATCATAAACTAAATTTACAGGATATGCCCTTTACTAATTACCTAAAAAGACGTTATTTCAAAAACTGGATTGCCCCTTTTATTCTTATTTATGGTTCCTGTTGTTTTGATAATAGATAAATCTGGTTGGGGTTCATTAGAAGATCGAAATAGGGTTCTCATTCATAGAGAAGAACTAGCTGGAATTAGCCTCGGTCAAGCTCTCCCTGGCGTGCTTCCCTCTCCAGTCTTGCTTTGCAGGATTAAGACTCGTTACTCTCTTTATTGAGAGTATTCAGTCCGACTAAGTTACATTTAGATTACAGGATATGTATAGAGGAGATATTTTTATACCTTCACACCAAATTTCAGAAGTAGATATGGAGTTGAGACCTTGTGCTCAAACCTAGAGTTAGAGTGTTTGTTTAGTATTTTGATCAATGCACACTCATCGTTCAGAATCAGGTTTGAAATTTGAATATGATGTCAAGGAAACATATTTTTACATACTCATCAATTTTAAGCAAAAGTTGATGCCATGCAGATGTTCAAAACTAGTGTGCAGTAATTTCCAAATTTTATTTATGTGTTGAAAGAGGCCTAGTATTTTGATTGACACATTCTCATACTTTGGAGTTGAGGTTTGGAATTTGAATATGTTGCATTGGATATATCTCTCTATCTACTCATCAAATTTCATTAGAATTTATTGAGTTTAGGTACTGCACCTAAGTTGCTACTATTTAGACAATGTGTGTAGAATTTTCTAGAAACAGGGTTTAGTGCTTTGACTTGTGTCCAACTAATACTTGGAATTGGAGTATGAAATTTTAACAAGATGTAGAGGACATATTCCTTTATCTTCTTCCAAATTTCATAAAAATAATATTGAGTTGAAGGGATCCAAATAATTCAATTACAAAGCGTGACGGAAAATGACAAAAAACATTCCCATGTCTTTATTTTTCCAATTTGATTTTTGTTGATCTAAAAGATTGTTCAAGTTCTTTAAGATAACATCATGAAGATAAGTCCTCCTGCATTTTTAGAGAGGTGGTACTCCTCTTTGTTTAATAAAATACAAGAGTATAAAAGTGCCTGAGACAGGACCATGCTTGTTCTTGAAGCAAATATTCATATGCAGAGAATACATGAGAAAGTGTTATCGCTCTGTAAATTCCTAGAGGTTGTCGCTATGTAGAAGAAATTTACCAGAGGTAACTTTATCCAACCGCTTCGAAACTGGGATCTAGCCCTTCCAGTTTCAGAGAGGGATCTCTTTGTAAGATTTAACTTTGTTTTAGGTTTTAGATATTAGGCTAGTTAAATAAATGAGACTATATTGTTTGTTTTATTAAAATGGCTAAAATATCGCTTACACATCCATTGGGCTATGGGGTCTATTTTATAAAGTTTGAGATCAAAGAACAAATTAGAACAAGTTTGGGCTATGGGGTCTTTTATAAGGTGTTTTCACAGGGCAGGATAATGCAACTGTTAGATCCTTTAGAATAAAATGAAGGGTAGCAGAAAAGATGAGAAAATCAATTATAACAAAGAAACATTTAAGAATTTATTTATCATAACGTTGGAAGATAAACATTTAGATCTTTAAAAGCCAGAAACAGAGTATACAAAGATAACTTTTGCAACTTCAACTTCTTTTAAATGATTATATATAGAAAACATAAATGATTACGAAGATAGAAAAACCATTCAACGAAAAGAAGAAAACATCACCAACAGTTAACACGCAGGAATCCTGTGAAATGTCATTTTTATTACTGGTAAATCTCTTGAGAAAGATTACAGTGCTTACAGCTTGCTAGGGTGTAAAGATCAACCTTCAGTACTTCGAAATTTGAAGTATATATAGAAAAGATTACAATCGATCATGTCATTAATGATCAGGATGTGGAAAAATCTCAGGCTAACTAACTAGATAATAGAATACAAAATTGTAGGAGCTACTAATGATCTGTCGGACTCTTCATGCTGATTTTGGGGAAGGTCGTTGGGGATTCATTCACTTGAATTTGACTGCCCCGCATGTTGTCTCAGTTTGTACATGTCATCCTTTATTCGATCAATTCACACAACTCTTCCCATCTTTGCTGATTGAGAATGGTGGTTTTTAATGGCTTGCGGTACACTTCATCCATTTCTGTGTATTTTACGAAAGTTGGCTTGATGATGAAGATATCTTTGATTTCATGCTGGATGCTGAGGTCCAGTTGCAGAGTCTCTAAAAATGCTTTGTCTATGATGCTACCCTGTATCCCTGAAAACTTGGAGCTGTCCTTTGCCACCGTGGTGATTTTTTGCTTGTAATCGGAGAGTGTCATCAAATTGTCATTCAGAACTAGTAAACCGGAAATACCTTTCTTGCAAAACATAGATCTCGCTAAAAAATCTTTGAACTCCGATATCCATGTTCTGGGCTTTCTCCTCCAATTGCAACATCAGTCCTCTTTTGGTTAGAACCCTCTTGACCTCGAGGATAGTCTCTGTTCTATCCTCAATCTTCAGGTTTTCCAGCTCTTCTTTAGTTTTCGAATTAAGAAACCTGATGATTTCATTTGCTTCTGTGGGCATTTCTCCCAACTTTCCCTTTATCATGTCGATAGCCTACCCGCTCCTCGACACCAGTTCATGTTGTTCAAACATGATTTGCACCATGGGCAAGATTTCATTTATGGATTTTGAGATATCCATCCAAATGTTCTCTTTGGATTTTACCAGTGTTTTGCCCACAACTGTCTACTTCTGCAGCTGTTGTATCTCCTACTTCAGTTTTTCTGATGTGTGTTTCTCTGTATTGTAACTGGCTTGGAAAGAAGCTTTTAGCTTCTAGAGATTCTCTATCTCTTGTTCCAATCTTTTGATTTATGTTCCTTGTAAAGACATCTTATCCATTGATGTTGCTAAAGCTTCAGATGTTCCTGGAACTGTCACTGGGGCAGCTAATGAAAGTTCTGTAGTGGTAGTGGCTGATGTTGTCACTGTGCTAACTCCTATGAGGGGAACTACACTTAAAGGGATGACCTCCATAGGCTTTGTTTGTTCTTTTTCCTTTACTAGTTTTTCCAGCTCTGCCTCCATCTCTTTTATCTGTGCATTCTACTCCATGATCAATTTTAGCATCTCCTCTTTTTGACCCCCTGTCTCTACCATCTCTTTGGTTTGTGAATCTTCAGTAGATGACAGTTTTAATTGCTTCCTCAAAGAGGCTATGTCAGCGTTATTTTTCTTTAGTACTTCTTCAACTACTTTCACGTTTGAGGGGTCATACCCAATTTTAAGTACCAGCTCTTCCAAAGACTTATCCTATTATCTTTTGCAAAATATGACACCTTTTCCAGCTTTAGTTGAGTCTGAACATTGTTCACAGAAACAGGTACTTTTGCAGCAGTTGTGGAAGCATTGGCCAATGTTGAGAAAACCATTTATCCAGTCTGTCTATACAAATCTATATGATCAGCTGGATGTACCTACTTGACATCAAACTCCAGTGTTGACCTTTTGTAATCAATGATTTCCTTTGGATGAGGCACCTGTGCCTGTAAGAACGCCATGTGCATTCTCCCTCTTTCCGTATCAAAGGCAGAGAGCAACCTATGCTGTGTTGTGGAGGTCTGCTTCCAGAACTGAGCATAGGTGCTGCTTGTCATCATCTCATTTTTCTTCTTGATTAAATCATATTTCTCAACGATACTCAGCTTTGCAGACTCTTGTGATGGTTGGGTGGTCAAAGTGGTATCAGTGAGGAAGAAGTAGACATCATCTACTGGCTGCCTGAGAAAGATGGTGAAAGCTCTCCCTAGACTATTGTGGTAGACTAGGGCTCTTCCTCTCTAGACCTGTCAATGGTGTGATTGGTTTTGGGCCTTTTCTTATACACCTAGAATTCCTCAGCTGAGACTTCAATAATCATAGGGGAGGCATCCTTTCTGGGCCTTTTCTCCTTTGGTATATGTGGAGTAATGGTCTGTGAAATAATGGCTGGAGGAGATTATTGTTCATCATCTTCCAGAGTGTTCACCTCCCACTCTGTTTGATTCACATATTTCTCGATCTCAGGTTTGGGCACATGAGCATATGGGGAATTTTTATTTCTCAATCTCATTTCTGCAATGATCCCACATGGATCATAGTGCCAAGGGAAACTGATACCAAACTTCATTTCCTTTACTAGCTTGTTTGCCTCTTCCCTGACAGCTCGACTGTTACAGATAAAGGATCCCCTCTTCCCTTTAATTCTCAACTGTTGTTTATTCTTCAAATATAAAAAATGTATGTCGTCTGAATTGATCATTTTCCTAATGTATTCCAAGGAAAATATCCTTACAGGTACATATCTTGGAAGTTTATAAGGATCCAACTCACATCCATAAATTCTGATTTCCATGTGATTCTGATACAAATACCAGTCTCTAGTCTTAGCGAGATCTGAGAGGTGTATAATTCTTTGAATATCCTCATTTATCCTCAGTTCTTGTCTAACACTGAGCATGCTTACCACTGGATGGTAAAACTACTCAATGAATTGCTTAAAATTAAACTCTGGGGAGTTTTTCCTTAGCAGCGAAGTCCAAGAGGTGACAGGCCATGGTCTGTCGTCCTAGTCCAATTTCTGCATGGGAAACAAGAACTTATCTTCTTGAAAGAACATGAACATGTAAGCCAGTATTGAAGAATACCGGAACATGCCCTCTGTGGGAAATATGAAAAGTTTCTCATGTATGTTCTTGGCTAGAAAACAGTTGTAGTTGAACTGAGTGGTGGCTTTCTCTTCGACCGAAAAAATTGACAAGAAACTTAAGATTGGATCATCCACCCATTCGTCTGAATAATAACTGAGCAGACAACACAAGGATGAAATGACTTGGTTTTCTTTTTTTGAAAACATGGAATAATAGTAGGGGGGATTTTTCTTGGGGAATTGGGCATTCTGTGGGAGGAAAAACTCGAAAATATGCACTCTCTGGGGAAAAGATAGATTCTGGTACATTTTAGTAAGAACTTCAAGGGTGAAAGGAGAGGGGGATTCGGATCTTGGGATTTGCATCATCTGGTCAATGGCCTTGAGTGTGATAGTGAAAAGGATTTCTCCGGATGATGAAAATATGGCTCTCTGATTGGGGAGATAATGCGTCTGACACTTCAGGGAGAATTCGGGAAAATGGTGAATTTAGGGAAAGAGATGCAGTGGGAGATTGGAATCCTAGAGTCCAATCTTGTCACTTTGATCCAGGAAGGTGTCCCTGAACCATGAATGCAATTCAACAAAATTGAATTCGCACCTGGTCTCTAAGATCAGGTAGTCTTTGTCAGCTAGCGAGATCCGGTTGAGATTGACAGGAGGCGGGAGGAACAGGTTTTCCTTGACCTTTGATTTCTTAGATTTTGGCGCCATCAATTCAACTGGTACCTGCAGCTAAAATAAAAAATGTTAGAGGATACTTGACTTTATCTCAGTTACTGGATGAAAATGGTAGGAGAAAAGAGCTTCTGGTATGCGGAGAAAATGTGAATAGTGCGATAATGGTGGAAACGAGATTAAATTTGGGCGAATGGGTATCCGTTGGGCACGGGGGACAGGTCAGCATGCTAACGGATATGTTAGCCTGTTTTAATTGGCCAACGGATAACTGGGTATGAGGTGGAGAGTAAAGGACGGGTGACGGGTGTGCCAGGATGATGTGGAAGGCGGTGATTGGAGGATAAGTGAAACGAGACCTGACGTGTGACGGGTAAGTGGGGAGAATGTGTCGGAGAATTGATGAGACAAGACTTATAGGAGCGAGGTAGTGGAGTATGACATCACAATACAACGGGGTAGTGGAGCGTGATGTCATAAGGTGACGGTGGTATAGCAAGGCTAGTTTGGTGGTATGTCAGAAGGGGGGGGGGTAGGCAGTAAATGGTTTAGAGAAAGGGGGTCAAATGTAACATATTTGCGCCACGTTAGGATGGGGCCCATTGGGAAAAACCACCATATCGGACCCCCACCCCCCACCATTAAAGGTAGAATGGTCAGGGGGGTCTGGAATTTATTGACGGTCGTAGATTTGAGCACTATTTGCTCAGCCGTTGATCTCGGCACACCCTTTAATCACGGAGTGTGCAACATATTACTCTGCAAAAACTTAGGATGGCTCAAATTTTGTGGGTTTTAGCGCCATTCCTTCTTATTTTGGTCACCAAGGGGTTAGAAAACATCATTCATAGGTCAAAACAAAGAATCTCGACCATCATTAGGCTTATTTTATTGAAATAAAAACAACTAACCTAGGTTCTATCCTACCTACCTAACACATTTAGCCCAGATTAGACTGTTGGGATAAGAATTTACTCTACCCTGGGGCTATTTGATCAAGTTTAGACAGTTTGATCAAATTTATTCACTAGCTAACCTATCTACTTGGCTAAGATTAAACAGTTTAGCCGAGCCTTATTCACTAATCCCATCAGCATAAATTCAAAAAGACTAGACCATGATTAAACTGTATGGATCAAGTCATTATTATTACATGGGGCTATATCATTTCTCTTTTATGCCCTCATTTTTCTTTTTCTTTTCATCTTTTTTCTTTTCTTTTGAAAATAATTTGAAGAATGAAATATTATTTACAACTAAATCACACCAAGAGTGAAAATTTTCTAGTCACCAGTTGATCCTATGAATCATAGGGTTATAACAGTGGCTCCACCTGGGGATGGTTCTCTCCTTGCAAGGTGCCAAGAACCTGCTTCCTTATGTCTGCAAAGGTTTTCACCATTGCTTATTTTTTCTATCTGGTTTGTTTTTATTTTGAGAATTTGGTGGCACTGGTCAGTGGCTTAGGGCCTTCTCTGCGGGCTTCAACCATCTGATCAATAACACCTGCACACAACCTAAATGTAAAGGAATGGTATGTACATTGGAAATGGATTTATGAGATCTCTATTGGGGTGTAATGCTTCAACATCCTACCATTCACAGGTCGACCTGGCAGGTCTGTTCCATCACTGTCTTTGAGAAGAAATGCGTTATTTCCTCTGAATGCTTGAATGATGTAAGGGCCTTTCCATAAGCTATCAAACTTTCCATGTTTACCCTTATTCTCATTCCTAGAATCCCATTTCAGCACTAAATCAACCAACTCAAAATCATCTTCTTTAGTTCTTCTGTCAAAAATCTTTTTGATGTTCTCTTGGATGACATGAGTCTTGTTGTATACTTGTTCCTTGGATTGCATTAAGTGAATCATTAGATTTATTCTCCTCTGGACATCATTTGTCTCTACTTGCACTTCCTGCAATAGTTTCATGATAGGGACTCCCAAGGAAAGGGGAAAAACTGCTTCAGTACCATACACCAATTGGTATGGAGACATGCCAATTGATCTTTTGGTGCTTATTCTGTCATCCCAGAGTGCGAAAACCAACTTATTATGCCATGATTTATTATTTTCTTGCAATGTTTTCCTGAGGATGTTCACCAAACTTTTGTTTGAGGACTTAGCCAGCCCATTTCCTTAAGGATAATAAGCTGTTGAGTGTCCCAAAATAATGCTGTATTGGCTATAAAACTCTATAAAATTTTTGATTCTGAGGGCTGCTGCATTGTTAGCTACAATTTTCCTGGGGCATCCAAAGCGAGATGATATGTTATTTTCAAAAAATTTAGTGATAACAGAGTCAGTGGCTTGCCTGCAAGGTACAACTTCTATCCACTTTGTGAAATAGTCCATGGTAGTGAGAATCCACCTGTGTTGGGCCAAAGAAGGAGGGTGTATATCTCTAATACAATCTAGGCCCCATTGTTGGAAAGGATCTTCAATTGAGATGGATTTCATGGGGAGAGGCATAAGTTTCCTTTTACCTTCGAAAATATGGCATTTGTGGCAAGAGGTAACTTTCTGATGAACATCAACAAACAATGTAGGCCAGTAGAAACTAGCTCTCATAATCTTGTTAGCTGTGGTCTTCCAACTTGGATGCCCACCACAATCTCCTGCATGGAAATCCTTCAGAACCTTGTCAGCTTCGTCTTTTAACAGGAAATTAAGCAAGATACCACCAGGATCTTTCCAATAAAGATTACCTTCTAGAACACAAAATTTCAATGCTTTCAATTTAATGAATTTGGCTTTGGTCTTAGTCAAACTAGGAGGAGCTTGTAAGTTATGAAGTACAAAAATGAGGTTTGCGTACCAAGGAGAGTTTAAGAATACCTCTTTTACATTTGGAGTCGCCTACTCTTCCAGCACGTCAACTACAACCAAAAAATTAATGTCTAGAGCATGAAAATTAGATTCAACCATTAGTTTGGCCAAACCCCGACCTTTGATCAGTTTAATGGGTTTTATTTCGATGTCATATTCCAGAATAACCGCAATCCATTTTCCTCTCCTACCATATGGATTATCTTGAGTCATGATATCCTTTACCACTGCGTTTGGAACATATGCAATTGTGTGAGAATGAAGAATATAGACTCTAAAATCTTTTATGGCCTTTACCATGGCAAAACATTGTTTTTCCATTATGTTGTAGTTCAACGCAACATCTCTCAAAGCCTTGCTGAAAAATACTATGGGTTGTTCGTACCCTTCACTATTTTTCTACAATAGTACTGTTGTGATGGCGTGTTCAGATGCAAAATAGAAAAGGTAAAAGTCTTTGGTGTAATCTGGGCTGATCAAAACTGGGGCTTGGGTGAGTCAATGTTTCACCTGCTCAAATGACTGTTTGGACTCAGTGTTCCATCTGATTTTTGTCTCTTTTTTCAACATATTTGTGATGTTCCTAAGAAGTCCGGCCAAGTTGGGTATGAATCTTCTAAGGAAATTTATTTTGCCAATGAATGATTGTAGCTCTTTGATGTTCCTAGGATGTTCCACCTTTTGGATGGCTTCTATCCTGTCAGGATCTATTTTAATTCCATCTTTAGAGATTATGTGTCCCAACAACTTGCCTTCCTCTAAACCGAAAAGGATTTTCTTCGGATTCAATGAAATCCCAAACTTTCTGCACTTCTCAAACACATGTCTGAGATGTTGCAAGTGTTCCTCATCAGATTTGGAGTAGACAATCACATCATCCAGATTTATGACTATAAATCTCCCAAGTTCATCCACAAAAGCAATATCCATTTCTCTTTGGAAAGTGGCACCAAAGTTCATCAAATCGAAGGGAATCTTCACATACATGAAGGTTCCCCAGGGTGTGGTAAAAGATGTTTTCTCCTGATCATCTGGGTGAACAAGAACCTGGTTATAACCTAGGAAACCGTCTAGTAAGGAGATCCTATTGGCCCTAACTACCTTTTGTAAGATGTGGTCCATCTTAGGCAAAGGGTAATTGTCTTTGAGAGAAACCTTGTTCAGATTTATGAAATCAATGCAAAGCTTGGTTTCACCAGTTTTCTTCCTGGTAGGAACCAGGTTAGAAACCCATTTGGAAAATCTGAAGGGGACTATAATTTTTGCATCATACATTTTTTTGATTTATTTTTCTATTAGGGGAAGAAACTTGGGATTAATTCTCCTAAGTTTCTTCCTGAAGGGTTTATGTTATTTTATTGGGATCCGATGTTGTATGATACTTGTGTTATAGGATTTTAAGTCCTCATAACCCCAAGAAAACACATCTACATATTCCTTAAAGAGTTCAATGTATTTGCGTTTTTGCCCAGGGGGTAGAGATTTGAAAACTTTTATCATCTTGGGTTTTTCTTCTGTTCCTATGTTACACTCTTCCACCTCTTTACCACTAGCTTCAATTTTTGGTTTTTTTGCTACATCGTTAAAATATAACAAGTCTTCTAGTGGAACTAAACCTCTCGGTAACACGTTATTTTTCAACTGTAAAATACCAGAATCTACCTCGTTTTCTTTCAATTCACCTGAATCTACTTTATTTACACTACCATTTTCAAAAACAAATTTATTTACATCATCATTGTCATTCTCTAAATCTATATTTGTACATTCGAAATCATTCTTACACTGTAGGAAGTCTTCAATTTGATCATCATTCCCTAATACCTACCGGTATCTGATGTTCTCTGGAACGATTGGTATGCACTTCACCTCCATTGTGTATTTGCGAGTGGGACAGAAAGATATTTTACATGTAGTTGTTGATGTAGCCAACCCGTCTGCAAGTATGTTTTGTCCCTTAGGCATCACTTGCAAGTCAATTTCAGTAAAACATTGAAGGGCATCCAAAACAACATTCTTGTACGCTCTAAGTCTAGGATGTTTAGCTACATATTCACCTTTAATTTTCTTAATAATCAATTCAGAATCACCCCTTACCATAATCTGTTTGGCACCAACCTTCTTTAGTAGTTTAAGGCCGAGCATCAAAGCTTCGTACTCAGCTATGTTGTTAGTGCATTGGAAATTCAGTTTGTAAGAATGACTCTTTGAATACATTGATCTATTATTATGCAACCAAACTCTAGCTCCAACTCCCTCCTTTTTCGGCTCCATCAAAATCCATGCTCCAAAAGTCTGCTGGCAATTCCTCACTTTCCACAGTTTCAGTATTTCTTACCTTAGTGATTTCTTTATCTTCTTTTGAATCAGGTGTATCATCTTCCAACTGAGCGATTTGTTCTTCCAAGTCACCATCATTGTATAGAATGAAAGAATCCAGATCAGAGTGTGTAGAGTATAATGGGTAATTGTGTGGCTTTTCTTGATTTCTGACCATATACTTCATCATGGCTTCTCTATACAGTCTTATCTATTGTCCAAATACCGGGATGGTGGCATAGGACATATCTAGTTGCAGGGTTCCTTTCAACTTATCTCCCCATGATATTGACAGTAACATACCATATTTTGGGGGAATGTCTGCAACTACGATATCCATCACCATACTCTTTACTGGGATTTGAGCTAGGGTGATGCATAAATCCTTAATTATCCCTATACATTTGACCTTGTTAGAGTCAAAAGAATGCAAATCCTTGTAGGGTCTGGTGACCTCAAGTCCCAATTTTTCCATCATAGCTTTGGGCATCAGATTGTGAGAGGCACCTGAATCCAGCATAACATTGTGTAAGATCGAGTTGTGGATATTCAGGCTGATGTAGAAAGGGGAAACGACACCGTTTTCGGTTTGACCATCAACTTCAGGACCGAACAGGAGCTCTGGTTGATCATCAAAAGGATTTACTATGTTCGAGTAATTTGTTGATCTGACATTCAAGGATTTCGTACCCATCTATGGTTCGATGCTTAAATCTTTAATCACCTGAGACCTGTAAGCGTTCTTTCTCATCAACTCGAAAAGGGTAATGAGAATATTCAGTTTAGCTAGTTCCCCTTCAAGGCTGAAAGTAGTGGAAACTTTTCTTAGGCTCTGCACTTCTGGTTTATCCATTATAGTCTTATGGGTAGAAGCACTTGGTTGACTGGTTGATGAAACCTCAGTTTGATTTGACCTTTGTAAAATTTTGGGAGTTCCTTTTGCAGGAGATTCAACATTATTCCTCTTAGGGACTTTCTTGGGAGAGGTTTCTAAGGTTTTCTTGGTCTCAACTATTCTCTTTGTTTCGGTAGCCTTCTTTGTTTCAGCAACCTTCTTTGGAGGGTTGTCATTTTCCTTCTTGATTCTCAGATTATACTGCCTGTGGAACTCCATTAAATCATTTTCAAAGGCCTGCTATTCTGTTTCTTCTGCTTCCTCATTTACCTCTATTTGTTAAAGGAGAAAAAACTCATGCTCTTCCTGAGTAAGTAAAATGGATTTTTCGTCGTGAACGCCCATGAGGTTTATATGAGTGTCATCAAACTTCTCGATTACCTCCTCCCCATCATCAGCGTAATTCTCCTGGAGGGGTGGTCTGATCTGTTGATCGAGCCCCCTTTGTTTTCTTTGATCTCTAGGATCTCTCTGCCGGATTTGGGGCAATTTTCTTCTAAAGTTTGGGTTTCGAATTTGAGGAGCAGCTTGGTTATCCCAGGGTGGGTTTCTGTTAGCTATAGTAAGTCTCTCCATCATTCTCTCCATAGCTTTGGCTAGAGAATCTAGTTTGGCATCTGATGAGGAAGTGGAAGGATCTTCCTTAATGGTGACACTCCTTTCTGTTCTCTGCCTGGCTCTTCTGGCTAAAAGATTTTCTTCCACACTAATGACACTTTTCTGCATATCTTCCAGAGTAGAAGAATTTCTTTCTCTTAGCTGACATGACATGTCAGCATCAAATCCATTGGGGAATTTTATTAATGCCAAACCTTGAGGGGGTTTTATATCAGCTGGAATTGCATTGTACAGATTGTTAAAATGAGTGCAGTAATCCTGCACTGTCTCTCCTTGGTTCCTTCTGATATTCTCATATTCTGACAAGATCTGGAGAGGATTTTTCTTTACCTCCCATATGTCAAGAAAAATTCGATGAAAATCAACAATGTCAATTATGGAAGCAACACGTAAGGTTTTGAACCACTTTTTGACCTCTCCAGTCAGACTCTGTGCAAATAGTCTCATCTGCACATCAGCCTCATCAACTTCTTGCAAATCAAAATAATCATTCATTTTGTCAACATGTTGTTGTGCATTTAGAGGACCAGTACCATCAAACTGAGAAAGTCTGGTTTGATAGTCCTAGGGCATGGGATGTAAAGGAGCGGCTAACACCAATGGAGCATATCTCACTGCCATGATTGGTGGAGGAGGCTGGACAACAACCTGTGTGATTGGAGGGGAGGTGACAGAGGTTGTGGAAGATAAAGGGATGGGAGGAACAGAGTGAGCTAGTTTAGGATTAACAGAAGCTGCAACAATAGTCAAGGCAGAAAGTTAGACTGACTATTGAAAGTGAGCTTTGTCTAAGGCTTGATCAAGATTTGCTACTAGGTCTTCTAACTTGTCAAATTCCTGAAGAATATTTGATCAACGTTTTCCCTAGGATATAGTATTTCAGGGGTCCTGGGTTGTAGGATGGCTTGATCTAAGATTGTTTCTCTTACAAAGTTGTCGGATTTTGTTCTAAAAAGGATTTGTTCAAAAGATATGTCAAACTTGAGATCCTGAAGGGCAACCAATTTCTTTGGGAGAGAAGGGGACCGATGAAGAGCACTGTGACTCCCGGAACCCTCTGCAACGTTTTTCTTTCTAAGTAATTTTTTGGGATTGTCTATTGCTATTGTAGGTTCTAGATCTGGATGAGAACTAGTGAAAAGTCTTTTAGGAGCCAAAATTTTTAATTTTTAATTTTTAAATTTAATTTTGGGTGAAATCATGAAGGTGGGTTACACTTTTGCCTGTTTTATGAGAAAAAAAACTGTATTTTCACAAGTTATTCAACTTCCGACATATAAAAGTATTTTTTTTATTTAGAATTTCACTTTACAGTAAAAACAAAACTTGTGAAGAATTTTGTTAGCTTTCCAATGACTATTTTTCAATTTTTTTTTATCACGATTTGATATGTCAATTTGACAATTGTTTAACAGTATGTTTCTTAAACATGAAATGAATGATAATGAGTTACTTATTTCTACAACAATGTATATATTATTAAACTTATGTTTTGAAGAAACAAAATATACTGCAACAATCTACAGAGACTCTATTTTATTATGACTGATATTTTGAATTTAACGGATGAATATTATAATTTCTAGAATTTTTTGAAGTTGACCAAGCTGAAAACGTTGCAGAGTTTAAATACATGTTTTTCTACACCTTGTATCTATCTTAATTTTTACTTAAAACTAAAATTTAAATATACCCTTTTGAAAAGAACAGTTTAAGGATTATGA
>JASDQU010735111.1:100144-117746 GCA_032191745.1 Picea mariana
ATCTGAACTTTGCTTGGATAGAAAGGTGCGGCCCTGTCTCCTCTTCATAGCCGTGGAGTTAGATTGTACTTTTGCTGGTTGAAATTGTCAAAACGTCCACATTGGCTAGCTAACCTGCAGAACACCAAAAATTATATAGCTGTGACGTCATACTCTTTATTCTTTGCTTATACCTACAACGTTGTGACATTTGGCAGCTCTATTGATTGATATTGAGTTAAATATTGTATCTCTAAGCTAATTCAACAAAACGTTTTTGCTCTTTGTCATTATTTTTGGTCCATTAATTGAAGCTGACGTCACACCATTTGCAGAAACATTATATAGTGACGCAACAACTTTATGTATATGAGCTGATTTGACATTTCATTAATGATATGATACATGGTTTAATTGTATACATTGAATGCTCTTGATATACTTGTTGAAGAAGTGACTTTTCCCTTTGTTTGATAATCATTGACTTCGTCAATAATTATATTTATTCATTGCTCATATATATGTGATAGAGATAGTCATTGATTTCATGAAGTACTAACCCACTGCAAGCACATAATCTAGTTGTATTTGTTTTGTCTCGCAAGCAGGTGCATTCTTCAGTGGATTTCTCTTCTTGACTATCTCTCTTGGGAAACAATCTGTGAAAGGGGTTTTCCTTGACCTGACCTTTACCTTTAGCCCTTCATTAAGCCAGATTGCCTTAGGGATGTCTCCCTTGGACTTTCCCTCCTAAATAGAAAGAGCCCCCCATCGAGGTGACAGTGGGTGGGGAAGCTCCTGTTACGCCAGTTTCAAGCCCTGACTCAAGCCCTTGGACCTTTCCTACAAACCGTGCGATAACAGGCCCTACATCCATCGAATGTGAGGGAAAAATGTTGAGCGACCGCGAGGTTGAAACCCTCGAATTTTTGGATGAACACTAACCAGCCATTACTCTCCAAGTACTCATGAGCGTTGTCAAATAAAAGCAACGTTTGGACGCAATTAGGTTCTATGCGCACTATAGGGGCCATGGGAGAGAGAACGCAGTCAACATGGTAAACAGTGAAGGGGTTGGACAGGGTAGACACAGGACCAATTCCCACAATTTTCTCAAAACAAATAGAGGTAGCCCAAGATGCAAGGCAGATGTTTAATGCCTATGCATGCGAGGGTGGTGAAATGAAAATAAACCATGCAAAACATTCATTTTGATATGTACAATCGACGACGCCTTGGTAATTAAAATCATTCACATCACAATCCAAATATTTTGACCCAATATCAAATAGATTATTCACATACTCATCGAAAGCCATAACATTCATAACCAAAATATTTTGACCAAATAAAAAATCAAATAACCATTTGAAAAACCATAGTGTTCATAACCAACAATTGGTCAACAATAGTGTGTGTGTGATTTAAAACAAAACAACATTTCGAATATAGCACCAAAGATTTGATCATAAAATTTATGCGTTGTATGAAACCATTGCACCAAGGATTTAATCAGAGACACCAAAACTCATTGCATGGCGAATCTATAAATTGAAACCATATCTATAAAAATGCAAAGTAAATAAAGGTTTAGTGTTTTGACACATGTATGAAAATTATTGAGTTAGAGGTGAAATGACCACATGAACAAGAGTATTCATAATAATCCAGTGACAATTTTAATGCCATCGACATGACTTGCGACTCGAGGTTTTCATGCTTGCAGTCATGAAAATGAAAACAAAAGGCAGGTGTGTGAATGCGCAAGATAATAGTGTCATTTTGTTTTATAGATTTGCAACAAGTATTGAGGGTTCAAAACCCTTGTGTAGGCAGCTTGTAAGGAAAAGATAAAAATGCAAAATGGCTGCCAACATTTTCCTGATGTTAAATTTTACTATTGTTATTAGGTTATTTCCAAATTACATGAGCATTCAATGCATTTCCAAAACAACAACATAAATAGGATCACTGAAAGAAACATAATCACAAGGTACACAACATTTTATCCTGGGAAACCCTCATAGGGGAGAAAATCTAGAAAAAAATCCTCAATAATAGATTGCCAATAAAATGCCAAGACTAAGACCAGAACACCAAGAATAAACTAAGACTGAGAATGCACTTCTCTTCTCCTTCCTCCTGTAACTACAATTGCCTTCAAGATATGTGCACTAGATGAGTGAGTGTGAGAGTGTATAAGTGAGGCACCATCCTCACATATAAATACTAGTTGAGGAGGTTCTAGGGTTATGTCTCTTCACTTAGTAGGGTCGACTTCTTCTACGAGTGGTTAAAACCACTTTATAAACACCAGGGGACGAATTTACAAATACCACCATATAAATATGGTTTGACCAATCCACAAAATGAGATTTGTTCTTATAAAATACTCGACATGATCAATCCACAAAAGGGGATTTTATCTATAAGATAATAACTTAAATATAATTGGAATATTCTTCGAAGTTACAATATTTCAACACTCCCCTTAATGAGAAGGGTATTCTACTGACATGGCCCAATACAACATCATCAAGAGAAGGAGAGGGAAACATCATCATCACCATCTGGAACACTGATTGGCACATGTATAAGTCATCAAAAGTTTTTCTCATCATCAATATCATCATCATTCACAGCATGGAGCTGGAGTACCATCATCATCATCATCATCAGCAACAACATGAAGATGAAACATCAACATCAATAGCATGAAGCTAGAACAACAATATCACCAACACGAGGCTGGTACAACATCATCAACATCACAAGGCTGGTACAACATCATCAACAACACAAGGCTGAAACAACATCATCAACATAGGGAAACATAATGAGGTAGGTGCATCAACAAAAATTGTGGTACTCTGATAGACCATCCTTACCAGACCTTCAGGATCTACCCAGGAATCATAATATTCCCTAGGAAATAAAATCCTAACAAGATACCATGTGGTACTTTGATAGACCGTCCTTACCGGACCTTCAGGATTTTCCCAAGAATCATAAGATTCCCTAGGATATAAAATCCTAATGGAGCTACCACTACTGACCACAACTGGAATATACATGCACAAATACTCTGACAGATTGTCCTTACCAGACCTTTGAGATCTACCTAGGGATGATCAATCCCCTAGGATATAAAATCCTAATGAAGCTACCTGTTGTTGGTCAAGATACCATAGTATCATCAACATCACTCCCCCTTTCGAGGAAAGTCCTTTCAGACAACACCAAGATTTCCTCATAAGTACTCAAACTTCACACGATACAGAGGCTTGGTGAACACATATGCAACCTTCTCATCTATGCCAACATATTGGAGCTTAATAGCTCCCTATGGACCATATCACGAATGTAGTGATACTAGACCTCTATGTGATTTGACTTATCATGGAACACTGGTTTCTCCGTCATCTTTAGGAAACTCTGGTTATCACATAGAATCATGGTGGATTCCATATTCAGATCGAACAGACCTATCAATAACTTCTTAAGCCATATGGCTTCACAACTGGTGGAACATGTTGCAATGTATTTTGCTTCTCCTGTACTGAGAGCAATACTTGATTGCTTCCTGCTTTGCCATGAATTCATGGCTGACCCCAAATTGAAACAACATCCTAAAGTGCTCTTCCTATCTGAAGGACTTCTAGCCCAATATGAATCAGTATAAACATACATTTTGAATTCATGATCTCCAGTATAACAAAGACCATAATCCTATGTACCCTTAAGGTATCTCATCACATGCTTTGCAACTACAAGGTGAACATGTTTGGGCTCTACCAGATACTGAATCAAGGTGTTCAAAACAAAGCATATAGATGGCCTAGTATTCATCAGATACATCAACGATCCAATAATATGTATGTATAGAGTAGCATCAACCAACTTTGATGAAGTATCAACCCAGAGCTTCAAATTCGTTTCCATTGGTGTTTTCATGGCTTTACATTCCAACATGTCAAATAATCTCTTCAATATTTCAACTGCATACTTCCCTTGGTTAAGGAATATCTTCTCTAGGCTCTGCTGAACTTCAAGACCTAAGAAATAATGCATTGGGCCTAGGTATTTCATCTCAAACTCTGCAACGAGCTTCTTCTTGCAATCTGTGATGAACGTTTCTTCTCCTGTCAAGAATAAATCATCCACATATAGTAGCAATATAACTGGTTCATCATTCATAACCTTGAAGTAAAGGTTAGAATCAACTTTACTCTTGGTAAATCCCCAGCTTGTCAGGAAACTATCATTTCTTCCATACCAAGCTCTAGGATCTTGCTTCAACTCGTAAAAATATTTCTTCGACCTATATACATGAGTTTTTCTATATTCAACTTCAAATCCTTGTGGTTGTTCCATATACAATTCTTCTTCAATAACACCATTTAAGAAAAAAAATTTCACATCCATCTGGTGTAACTTCCACTTCATTTTGGCTGCAAGAGCTATGATGGTTCTGATAGAAGTGTATCTGGATACAAGAGAATACGTTTCTACATAGTCAATACCTTCCTTCTCATAAAATCCACGAGCCACAAATCTTGCCTTATGTTTTTCAATACTTCCGTCTGCTGCATGTTTTATTTTGTATATCCACTCGGAAGATACCACATCTTTGTTCTTTGGTATGGGAACTTCTTTCCATACATCATTATTTATAATGGACTGGTATTCTTATTTCATGGTGTCCATCCATTCTTTCTTCTAAATGAATTCTTCAAAGCAAGTAAGTTCCTTTTCTACAAGATCACACATCAAGGCCATATAGCTGGAGAATGGCTTAGGTTTCTTGCTTTGTCTCATGGTTCCTTCTGGGGCACCATACTTCTATGCATATTGAATAAGTTCTCTTTCCCAAGATGGATTTCTCTTGTAGAGACCATCATACGGGGAGGTTATTGAGATCATATCATATCATGATCTTATGGAATCTCATCATCAGGGGTAACTATAACTTCCTTCACAGGTTCTACAACTATGGGAGCTACATGTTCTTCTTCATATACTTCTTCAAGATGGAATTTCCTTGATCGTTTGAGTGTTGCATCTTCATCAAATGTTACATCTCTATTGATATCAATATGATGGTAACCTGGTATGTAATTTTTGAAGGTCTTAGAGACCTCACAGTATCCAACAAATATTCCCTTCTTTCCTGAAGGATCCAACTAAGTTCTCTTTTCTTTTGGAATGTGTACAAATACCGAAAAACCAAATATTTTGAGATGGCTTACTTCCAGCTTATTTCTGGTGAACATTTCTTCGAGAGTTTTTAATCCAAACACACTATGGGATAATCTATTTTGGGCATATATTGTTGTTATTGCTGCTTCAACCCATAAGTGCATTGGAAGATCTTGATCGTGAATCATAATCTTTATTGCTTCCATAATTGTTCTATTCTTTCTTTCTAGTACACCATTTTGTTGAGGATTATAGGGAGTGGTGATCTCCCTCTTAATCTTGACATCTCTGCAAAAACTTGAAAATTCATTTGAGATGTACTCTCCTCCATTGTCTGACCTGGGCATCTTGATTTTCCTTTCGAAGAGGTTTTCTACCAAGGCTTTGAATTCCTTGAAATTTTCAAGTACTTCATCTTTTGACTTCAACAAATAAACCCAGGTCTTATGAGAGTAATCATAAATAAAGGATACATAGTATGCATACCTACTTAGAGAGGTTGATGGCATTGGGCCGCATACATTTGAGTGGATAAGCTCCAAGATTCCTTCTGCTTTACTGTATCTCTTTGGAAAATGATTCTTTATGTTCTTTCCTTGTGCAAATCCCTTTCATCCCTTGCATACACCTTCACGATCAACCTTTAATTATGGAAAAACTATAACTACCTTTCTTACATGGTAAGGCTTTTTAGTTTATGTGAACTAGTATTATATGCCAAAGTTCACAAGGACTTTCAATAGAGTGAGTCAAGGCTACATCTGAGTGACCCTTTAACTTGTACAAACCACCTTCTTCTGTTCCAACAACAACTACATCTTCTATAGTTTTTCCTTTAGACCACATAATAACTTCACCATCTATGAATGCAACCTTGAAACCTTTCTTATCTAGGGATGAAATAGAAAGTAAGTTCTTTTTCAAACCTGGTACATAGAGTACATCCCTCATTCGCATAGGAGTTCCTAAATCAAGTTTGTAGGTGGATTTTCCCATTCCTTTGATAGGGTATTGATAATCATCTCCGAGTGAAACTTTTTGGGAAAGGTCCTTTTCTATAAGGTTAGAGAGAGTTTATTTATGACCTATCATGTTCTTAGAGGCACCACTATCTATGATCCAAGTATCCTCTCCAGGTCTCACAAATCCTGAGAGAGCGGAAAACAAAACATATTCTTCAATCTATTCCTTAACTAAATTCTTGGGTGGCTCATCATCTTTATTTGCATGGGCATGATGTATTTTGTTATTTATCCTCTTGTATTCTTCCCTTATGGTAGGAAAATTCTTAGCAATGTGTCCCATCTTATCACAATGATAACATTGATAAGAGGAGAAATATTTTCCCTTTCTTTGACCCTTGTAATATCTCTGGAATCTCTTTGGATAGTGAGATTCTTTATGAAAGTGGGTATCCTTTTGAAAATGAGACTTTTTCTTTCCACCCTTAGCATGAGGAGATAGAGATTGATCTTCATATCTTAATAGGATGACTTCTCGGTTGGCCACTCTTGCTTCTTCTTGAACACATTCTTCCCACAAACTATCAAATTAAAGTTTCTCTTTTCTTGCACAAAGAGTTTAGATGAAGGAATCCCAAGGTATTGTGAGACCATTAAGGGTTGTTGTTGGCCCTTGGTCATGTATCAAGGAAGAAAGAAAATATTAAAGAAGAAGAAATACAAAGCATGAAGTGCGCGGAAGGCACACAAACCCAGGAAGGGTCGAAGTGGTTAAAGAATCATAAAAGAAGGAATGAAGTAAGGGAAAGCAAGCCATTGAAAGAGAAGATCAAGGAGGACAAAGCAACAAAGAGAATAGATCATGGACAAGTCAGAAAGTGGAAGAGGACGCTAATGGGTGCTTTGGAGCACCTCATGGAGAAGAAGGAAGAACATGTCGGTGAATTCCTGAAAATGCGGGTTATGTATTGGACCTAGGGTTTTTGTACCTAGGGTTTTGGTACTTAGGGTTTTGACACCTAGAATTCAGTATAGGGTTGTCTAAGATTCATGGAATGTATAAACAGAGGTCTAGAAGAGTTTATAGGGTTGTTGTTGGTGATAGCAATATTGAGAGATGTAAGTATCTTGTTGTAGAGCATTCTTGTATTCTGGATATTTAGCTGGGTGCGAACATCAACCCTGCATCTGGGTGCGTAGGGAGGGGAAATAAAGAGGAAGAGAGAGAAGGATCTGCAGCTAAGTGCGCAGATAGAATTGTATGTTTTCATCTATTATATCAAGAAACATAGTTCTATCCATGTATCCCTAGGGAGAGGGTGAACCATGTAAACCTTGTTGTTATTTGTGGTTGATGTTGTGTTATTTTATATCTGTTATACTGTTATTGCATGGTTGTTCTCACCTTTAAAGATAAGAGACCTAAAATAAATTCATGAAGCTAATTATAAGAGTGTTAAGGAATCTCTAGGTTAATTTTGAATTGTTATTCTAAAATCATCTTACACTTCCCCTCGTTGTAGACACCTGTGTCCTGCAACCCACCTATTGCTACTTCGGGTGAGACTTCATCTGCTTCGCAAGTGTTTCCGAAAGGGCTAGTAGTTAGGGTTTGTTGGTGCACTGCTAGAATTGAACCTTGGGTCTGCCCCTGTGCCAACAAATGGTTCCATTTCCAGGACCATGATCTTCTTGAGGGAATGTCAAGGTGGTTTCCATCGAAGACAGAGACTCATAAGTGGATAGAAGAATAAAAAAGGGACTTTGCCGAAGCTCAGAACAAGAACCTTAACATTAGTATAGAAGACTAGTTGGGAAGGTACATATTTACTAATGTACACGAGGTTTTCTTTGTAGGATTTCACAAAGAATTGTATGAGTGGTTAGCCAGATTAGCAAACACTCAGTTTGAGATCAGATCTAGACCACCTATGGTTTGGACAATGACGCTGATCAAGAAAGTCAACAAAGTCGATAACGCTGTGTCTAGAGCAGTGGATCTCTGGTTTGATAGCACTATTGTAGGATACATTATTGAGTTTGCTATCGACAGAATATAATCATATAGTCAAGCAGAGAGATATTTCTTCAAGGGACCTAGAGGAAAGTTTCTACACTTTTTAAAGCTAAATATTAAGATGTTGCTGCATGAGAAGAATATCTTGAAGATGTAGTAATCAGTAGGATTTTAAAGCTAATGTTTAGGAATTCAGAAAACGACAGTGACACAGAGGCTAGACACATGCGTAGTGGTTGATCATTCAGTAATGTTCCTCTTGCGAACCTGTTTAAGCAGAGTTACGAACCATTGACACAAGACGAAGATTTCTATAGTGGGGAAGAAGCATGGAGATCAGACAAGGAGTATTCAGAGTTCACAAGGGAAGAGGAAGTAGAGGCTGAAGAACTTTGCCTAGAAGAACCAAAAACTTCAGGAACTACACCTACTGACGAAGTAAGTATTATTACTCCTCCTATTTTTTTAACAACATTAAGTAACCAGAGTAACATAGTAATCAGAGTTATAAGAGTACTATTACAAGAAGTTTAGTACACACTCAGTCGAGAAACCAAGGAAGATCTATGGTAGATGAAATAAGGTTACCCATTTTCAGAGGAGATGGATCTGAGGATCCTGACCAGCACCGATTCTTATGAGAAGTTGTATGGAGCATTAAGCAAGTCACCGATGAAGACGTTAAGAGAGCTTGGTTTAGTACTACCTTGAGGGATCACACATTGAGTTGGTACATGAAGTTTGTTACAGTATTTGTACAACCTAAACCAATGAACGCCAATAAAACTGTGTTGAGTGCGGAGTTCAAGAAACCCAAGTTGGAGTCACAGTGCATTATGGAGTTGGAGGAATTCAAGAAGAAGGTGACTAGACCTGTTTGGGAATTTGATCATATATTTAAGACCCTGACAAGCCATTCAACTTTTCAGATTCTGGATGAATAACATAAGGAATTGTTTATCGTTTCCCTCCTACCACACATCAGAGTTCCTCTGATGCAACAGATGGTCGCCTTGCAGGCTAAAGAATTAGAGATTTCCATGAAACTAGAAGCAACCCCTGTAGGAGAATCTAGCCCATGTATGAGTCAGATTTTGAATCAATTAACTAGTTTATCTTTACAGGTTGAAGATATGAAGAAGGACAAAGGAAAAGAGAAAAGATAATACATATGGTGTATCAAATGTAAAGCAGGGGGCCATGACAAAGAGCACTGTACTTTATCTAATGAATACTTGGCCTCTGGAGCCCCCAACCCTTTGAATCAGGCTATTTACCATGGTACGAGGTATGTAGAACTAGACATCACCCTGGTGAATGTTATTATATGCAGAAATATGTCCAGACACCCACCAACATTTATTGTACATTTTGAAAATATGTGGGGCATGATGAGAAGGATTATAGGGCTTGTGACCTCATGCATGAAAGGTCAAGGGATACATATAGAATTTAAGGAGAATTACAACACGAAGGGAATTTTGTGCAGTTAAACTCCCCAGGAAGAGTAAAATTCAACCCTCGTGGTGGATTCAGAGGAAGAAGATGAGGAGGAAGTATGGGTTGAGGTCGAGGTTAGATTATTTGCTATAACTTCGCCTAGCCAAGTCATTTGGCAAGGGATTTTCACAACCCTTGTACTACTTGCAACTACTGTAATTCATTTGATCATGTCATTGAAGATTGTCCAATATTATTAGCCAAACTTTAGGAAAGATGAGGAGGAAACCAACAAGTCCAAATAATTTTAGCTGAACCTCCCTGTGAGGAACCTAGAGTCGTGTTGGCAGCCATTTCACATTTTTACCCTATCTTATAAGCTGCCTACGCAAGTGTTTTGGAACCCTTGATTCTCGTCGAAATCTTTTGGTATAACGACATGTTTATCTTGCACATTTTCACAACTGCCTTTGTTCTCATTTTCATGACTGCAAGAGTGAAAACTTTGATTACGAAGTCACGTCAATAGCATTAAAATCGTCATTGATTTATTATGGTTACTCTTTTCTATGTGTTCATTGCATTTTCAATTCAATTATGGTCACACAGTTGGGTTACCTCTATTGGTTTCAGGGAAGTCTGTGAGATGTTCGATCCTGTGTTTACCCTATCCAAACCCTTGCCCGTTTACCCAGCTCACTATGTGCCCTTGCCTATGGCACCAATGGTGCGCATAGAGCCTAATGGTAGCCAAACACTCCTACTATTTGAAAATGCCCGTGAGGATTTAGAAAATAGTGGTTGGCTGGTGTTTATCTAGAGATTTGAGGGTTTTAACCTTTCAGTGGCCCAACAGTTCGCCCTCACCTTCAACGGTTACAGGGCTAAGGTTGGAGACATACAACTCGAGCTAAATGAGGAATTCCTAAGCTGAGCTACAGGACTACCAGCTACAGGGCAAAGGTGGTTTGAAAACTCCAAAGTGGACGAGGTGTCGTGGCCACTCCTATTCACATAGAGAAAGATTGTTAGCTATGATAGAAGTATGCCTGTCAATGCCCTCAAACCCAAGTGGCACGACCTTTTGGAAATTGTTAAGCAGTTTGTGACCTGTGAAGGTCGTTATGGCTTGGTATTTTTGTATCATATTTGGTTATTGATGAATTTTATAGACTACCCTTTGAACATGCCACATTATCTCTTACGTAGTCTTTACAAAATGTCCAAACGTTTCAAGCGTGAGAAGGCTGATAGCAGCCTTTTCCATCACTACTTGATCAAAGTCCTTATCGTTCATCATTTGAGCCTTATTGGTGATAGTTGGCAAGCCTTCCTATCAAGGAATGACTTTGCCACTCCCGAGTCTGTGCAAATTGACAAGGTTGTGGTTACTGAAACTCTGGTTGGGCCAACTGTGCCACTTCATATCCTTCTACCCCCTGTTAAAGCCTCAAATTTCCCCGACCTTGACCTACCCAACACCATGGCTGACCTGTGTGCCAAAGACAAGACTAAGACCGCTAAGAAGATTGTGAGGAAGAAAGGTAAGGGTGATACTGGTGTCAACAGTAAGGGAAAGAAAAACGCACGATGGGTATCCAGATGTGCGAGGAATAAACCCAAGAAAAATGTTGACCAGAAGCCAATAGTGCTGAGCGAGGACTCGGACTCCGAAATTGACCGTTTCATGATGGAGGAATACCCCTATTCTCATGGCCTATGCTCTATGGAACCCTATGGCTATGTGTCCAATTTACCTCCGTGCCTCAAGAATGATCCTAAATTCTCGGGAATTAGGCTTCACAGTGACATCCCTGGTAACTTGAAATAACCCTCGCCTGTGATGCCAAATCAATCAGCTTGCACACAATGCAATGATTGGCTTAAATGTTATTACACCGACGTTCCCCTGTTGCAATCTAAGATTAAATATTTGGAGGAACGAGTGACAGTTCTGTCAAAGGAGAATGACAGGCTACAAGCCAATGAGAAAAAACAAAAAACCATCAGTTCAATTGTCTTCAGGAATGTCGAGGCAGCAACGACCTTCGTCAATTCAAAGTTGTCTTGATCAAATCATTTTCCTACTGCTCAGGTATGCATTTCAATATCTTTTTTTTTTTAATAAAAAAGGGCGGGCCCTGCTATAATATATTAACCAAAAGCTGTAACAGAGTATACATGGTCAAGAGTTTAGTCGTTCAGAATGCTGCCGGAGACCGGAAACCAGCATTTGTACATGTCCAAAACAGCTATATTCTATTGGCACCTGTCCTGCCCGTAGGAAACCAGGACAGGTGCCTAAAGTCTAAGGACAAGTAAAAACAGTAACGAAAAGCTAAAAACATAAAACATGAAAATCCTAGGTTGTTGGTGACCTGGCTTCTTCGTCAGTTTTCCATGTGGAGCCAGTCGGGATGGCGAAAGACTACGCGCAGAGTGGACATTTGCGTCGATCAGGAGCATCCGAGTAGGCATCGAATAGCACGTCTAGGCGCTGTCCCATTACAAGTGCACGGTGCTCCAGGTTGGCCAAGTGGCCTCGGAGCTCAAACCCCAAGGACAGGTGCTCTTCGCTACAGAGAAAGCCATGCATGTCATCACGAACATCGGGCATCCTGTCAACCTGCCCACCGTTCCTTTCGTCCGCTTGCTGCTCGTCGCCCTGCGCATCACCGACTTCCGCCGAAGTCACCATGTCCTGCTCGGGAAGTTCTTCCTCAATTATGCACCCAGGAGCCTCGTCGTCCATCTTCAGCATGTGAAATCCATCTCCTCGGCGAGGCTTTGTCAGTTTGTCGCTCGGTATTGCCATGGCAGTCAAATCCGCTAGCGCCAGGTCTTCCTCGACAATGCAAGCCGGGTAGAATTGCTCGGTACTCTTCTCAATTTTGACAGTGTCCAGACTGCTGCAACCCAATTGCTCCTTAGCAATGGTAGAAAGCAGAGCTTTTTCCTCGGTGCGAGTTCTCTGTCTTAGTATAGAGGTGGCCATGACCAGAGCGCGCTCTAGCTGCCCCCTGCGCTTGCGCTGCTCCTTACGGGCATACCAAGCGGAACCCCGTCGTGGCACACCCCGTTTTCTTGGCATGCTGCCAGGCACTCTACCAGCGATACTCACAAACTGATACCCGTTAAAAGCGTAATTACCAATGGGAATTCTCCACCACAGGGTGTTGCGCCAAGGCTCCAGGAGCTCTGAACCACACCAACTTCTCCAGACACAGAGCAAGTCCAGGATCGAAGCGAGAAAAACCCAATAGTCCGACTGAATGCCCCCATACCCGCCTTTAGCTTTGCACCCGCCGAGCTCGTAAATGCTCACTCGCTCGAGGCGTCCTCCCATTGGAGTGCGATTATGATAAGCCTGCATCCGTAATGCTAGCATTAAGGGGAGGGATATCCACATTTAAACCCCGACTTAAATCACAGCCAGGTGGCACTCGTTCTCCAGCTGTCACCCCATACAGGGGTATGCATTTCAATATCGATTTTGTTTTATGAGTGGGTTTGAATTAGTATAATTGATTGAGTTTGCTTTCAATTAGCTCTGTTCATTTTAATAGATTCAAAATGATTCTGTCATTTTCAAAAATATTCTCGTTATGAATCATATACAGAAGATTTGTTTTCTAAACTCTGACATAGCTATGATTTGGTTAATGCAATTTTATTGTTCCCAGATTAGTATAAATGATTGATTTGTTTTCGATTCTGTTTGGTTTGCTTTTGAAACAATTTTGTACATTTGAATTAGGGTAGTCGATGGGGTTTGATTTCGTTCAGTTCTATTCGAATAGATTCAAGAAACGATTATGTTATGTTTTGAATGATTAATTTCGTTTTGGATTATGATTACAAGAGATTTGTTTGCTAAACTCGGACACAACTATGCTTTGATTGATACGATTTTGCATTAGCATATCGATTGTGTCGGCTCTAAGATGGTTTGATTCATTTATTTTGGTTTGATTTTGAGACGATTCTGTATGCTTGAATTAGCATGGTCTTTTATGTATGCAATGCATCAATATCAGAGATTGGTTTGATAAATAGAATGTAATCTATTGATTCGAAAAAAACCACTCTGTTAGTTTTGTATTTAAAAACGATTTTGTTAATTTATGAGTCGACATAAAATATTGTGTTGGTATTAAATGAATATGAATGATTTGTTTGATAGGCTACATTTTGTGTCGATTGAAATTGATTCATGAAAATGATTTCATTGGTTTTGAATTGTCTAAACGACTCTGTCTACTCCGAATTGGTAATAACAAGTGTTGAACAGATTGCATGTATCTCTGTTACCATTCGGTTAAACACTATTTCTGTCTATTTCAAATTGGCATAAAGATTTGGTTACTTCTAGCATGAGCGATTTGCTTTGTGTTGATTTAATAATTAAATATTTTGTTTAATAATTCGAATATATTTATGTTACTTTTGGATTGATTTAAAATGGTTCTGTTTTCAAACTAGACCAGCTACAAAATCGCAAGATTCTGTAGCTAGTCTTAAAATTTAGATTTTTGTTAATTTTATCAATAAAACATTATCTAAACTTGTGTATTCTTGTCTACTCACAGGTACCTACAAATTTCATTGACAAATTGGACATGCTGTAGAGGTTTAGATATAGTTTTGTTTTAAGTTGTTAGTCATGGGCAGAAATAGAGAAGACTTGGGAGATTGTTCCCACATTTTTTGTAAACTGTTTTGACAATTCCCACAGGGATGTTTTACCCTATGGTCTTTAAATACTTGTTATTTTTTGTAAAGAACCGATCATCATTGTTGGGAGAACAAGACTATGGATTTATGATACAAATTTGAATGGAAGTCGATTTTTTGTAACAGCTTTAGCTTTCAATCTATCATACTTTCGTTCAGGTTTTGTGCATTCTAATTTGTGATTAAGTCATTGACCACTTTAGATATCAGGGATTATTATAGGTTAATGCGTTGTGATTTAAATTTTGTCCATGTCTTATGTATCTCATTTTTAGTAACAACAATTACTCAGTTTCAATTTAATGAATTAAAGGTTTATCTGCTTCGTTAGTTGAAATGTTTTGTATAGATCTTCACACAGGGATTTATCTCACTGTGATGATATGTAAATCATAAGATTGTTGTTAGTTTTATGTATTGTTTGTTCTGTCATTTATTTTCAAAGAGAACTGTTGCTTCTTGTTTACGAGAGGTTTGTAGAGAATCTGGTGTGGGTTTCCTCCCATCGAACAACTGAACTGGATACTTTACACAGGACAAATTGGAAAGCGTTATTATAGGTTAGTTTATTAGTGTTGTTTAAGTAGTTTAGATAGATTTATAGTCTAGTTTTATAGTACAGATTGCCATTTTTAATTATTCAGCTTTGATAATTGTCAATTTATTTCTGTTTCAATAAAATTATAAAAATCAAATAAAAATAACTCTGCTGTCACAGGACGGCTCACAAATGTTTTTTTTAGGTTTTCAGTTAAAATCTGTAATCTGTAAATATTGTACATTTGTGATTAAGATCTAACCCTGTTGATAATTGAACATTTGTTTTCATAGGGTTATTGTTGTATAATATTAGACAATAAGATGTATATATTTATTTCAAATTTTGTTTATTAGTTTTCTTTAATTATTGTTTTCATTTAGATTAGTTCCTTTAGTTAGTTTTCTTTTGTTTTTCTAGGACTTAGATCGACCAACGGATTTGCTAAACCTGTCAGGGCGGATCATCCCAAAAGGCTTGGGTTATTTAGACAACCCCAGACCGGATCCACTCTTCCAGTTGGCGAGCGTTCAATTTCGCCCATCAACAAATGGCGCTAGAAAGAGGGCCTGAAACTTATTAATGGCATGAGGTGGTCGTAAGACTCCTCCACCACCCAACCGCTCACCTATAGTGACACAAATTCATTCAAATGACAACATCGTCCCTCAAACAGAAACCACATCAAACGACGATCTACGGATCACAGTTGAACCAACAACCCCGAATCCTGTAGGTGGTGATATACAAGAGATTGTTCACCAATCTCTCTTAAGAACACATAGTGCCTTCTCCCGTCTGAGGCAGCCAAATCGACCTTTGGACCAACCGTTAGATTTCTCTCATATCAAAGAACAACTTGGAGGCACTAATCTTACTTTAAACCCTACAGATCCAATCCTCAATCCTGCTGTAGGAGGATCTGGAATACCACTCTCACCACCTCCATCATCTCCTTCCTCTTCTGGAGAAGACTCTTATGACGAAGGCAGTTCCCCTTCTCAACCTTCCACACCGCCTACACCAATGGCCAACCAGAACAATCCAGCCAGACCTTGGATTGACTACGATGTTGTGGCCATACCTGGGCCTCAGCATCCCTTACCCAAACATCCAGAGAAGTGGCTTCCCAAGTTCGACCCTGACTCTAAACAGATTTCTTAAGACCACAATAAAATTTTTATGTTAGCCATTAGACTTTGTAATGTCGAGCATGAAAACATAGTCTGTAGGTTGTTCCCCTATACTTTCGAGGGCAATGCCTCTACTTGGTACTTTTCCCAGCAACCCCATATCATCGTGTCCTGGGAGAAGTTCGAATCTTGATTTCTGGAAAAATTCGGAGACGATAAGTCCCCAGAAGTTCTAGTTATGGAGATTTCTAGCTTAAGAATGAACCCAAAAGAGAAAATTAAATACTTTAATCAAAGATTATTAACACTTAAAAACTGAATCCCTATGGATTCCATGCCTACCGAGAATCTCATCATAGCATACTATACTAAAGCCTTGCATCAAAGTATATCCATTTGGGTAAAATGATCTAAGAAAGATACGTTGTTAGAGGCCTTCGAAGAGGCCAGATAGATTGAAAAAGACATCCTTAGTTTAAAGGACACTACTAGAAACGAAACAAAAACTAGTTCATCTTCCAAAAAGAAGATCGAAATCCTCCCTAGACCTTCTCAAAATAAAACACAACCAGAAATCTCAGATCTAGAAAACATAACTAAAGTCGTTCAGAAACTGTCAAATCAAGTTATAGATTCGAAGAGGAAAGACGAAGAGGCTTCTTTGAGTAAAGGGCCTTACAAACCCCCATTCAGGAAGCCTTTTTCCACCAACCGACCTAATCCAAATACCGAAGGCCTAAATCTATAAAGTCTGCAATTCAGCCTTCAAACCATTCTAGAAGCCCAGGATAACTTGATGCCTCCCGAGATCCCTGAGGAGGTTGTTGAACAAGAGCCAGTCCAAGAAGAAGAATCTTCTCTGAACATTTTTGGACACTTCTCGGATAGCGTCTTTCAAGCTAACTTCGAGACAGTACACCCCTACAATACTAGGAGTAAGACAACAAACAAACCTTCTTCTTAAAACACTACGACTTTGCCCCCAAAGAAATCTAAACCAGCTGAGACTAAACAAAGTCATGTAAACCCCAACTTAGATTATGATTTAGTTGAAGATCTAAATAAGTTAAGGGCTAACATTTATGTTTATGAGTTACTAAAATTTCCATTTTTGCTACAAAAAATGTTACAGAACATCGCAGAGAATAGAAAAAATGGTAATTCAAGCAGTAACAAGGTTGTGCAGAACAAAGTTCCTTAGAAAACTTCCGCCAAGAATAATCCTGATCCTCACGATAAAGGAAGCCTTCCTATAAATAATGTAACAAATGTAGATAAATTAGCTTTAGAAACTGTGAGTAAAAATCCACAAACTTCCACACTTAGTACTCGCAGAAATGTACCTCCATTTTTGTTAACTTTCGAAATATTTAATATAAATGTGCACAATTGTATGGTAGACTCAGGAGCGTCATCCAATGTGATGCCATGGTCTGTGTGTCAGAAGATTAACGCTGAAGTTGAACCATCCACTTTAAAAATCATCCAACTTGATCGACCTAGTGTCAAAGTCATAGGCGAATTAAGGAATGTGCTTATAAGATTATCGTCTAACCCCAAAGTTCATCAAGTTATTGATATTATTGTTGTGGATATTCCA
>JASDQU010735111.1:133222-150279 GCA_032191745.1 Picea mariana
ACATATGAGCACAAACTCATAATGAGGCTACAACCTCAGTTTTGCAAGTTGCTACTTGTTGAGAGCACCAACTCTCTGTTTTCTCTAGCACCCACTATAAAGAAGCACCAACTCCCTGGTTTCTCTAGCACCAACTAGAAAAAAGCACCAACTCCCTGGTTTCTCTAGCACCAACTAGAAGGAAGCACCAACTCCCTGAGTGTTTCCAACACCAACTGGATGGAATCACCAACTTCCAATCATTCAGGCACCAACCTGTATAACAGAGAACAAGAGTTCTCCCTTGCACCACCATGCCACCCTGGTTTCTCTGGCTGCAACCAGATAAAAGCTACAAATCCCTGTGTTCAAGCTCCCACTTGAGCCTCTGAGGAAAACAGTCCTCCTGAGAACCTCCCAACCTCCCTAATATATTAAATCTTTGCTACTGAAACTTATTACAGTGATATAATGTTCAACAATGGCTTACCAGACTCATCACTGTTCTGCTGCATTTCGTTTTTCTGTCTGCTTCACTGCCTTCCTGCACACATGAATTGCGCTATCTGTTCTTCTCCTTTTTATGCTCTGTGCGCCATGTCCATTCACTACACATATCCTCTTCTGTTCAATTCAGCCACTGCACTCTCTTCCTTCTTCACACATAAATCACCTTCAACAACAACAACCACCACAACTCCAACAGCAACAACAAAAACAACCTCATCTCTTCTTTGTACCATGTACTTATAGCTTCTGTGCACCTTGTGCATGCAATGTGCACAATGCCTCTGCATACTCAAACCGTGCCGATATCCTCCACCTCTCGAGTTCTCTGCCTGATCATCCTGGTAACTCTTCAGCTTCTCTGGCGGTTTTCCCATGCGTTCATCCTCACTGGGTGTTATGCCGAGATTCCTTTTTCTCTCTGGCAGTTGAGACTCTTCATATTATCTGTTACATTTGAGCTCATCCTTTTTTTTTTAGTTACGAGCTCTAACTCTCATCCATCTGTCAATCCCTTCTAAGAATAGTCTTCCTTCATTGGATGAAGCTTGCAGACTCTTCATCTCCTCTGGCGATCACACAAAGGTCTCTTTGCATCCTCTGGTAGAAACCATCAATGGTTTCTAGCAGTTTCACTGTGTCGTGCAATGGTAGCCCCCCGATCTTCTTCAGTTTCATTCATTTTCATCCAGAACAACCACGCCTACATAGTCTGTCTCATTTTCTTTGATACACCCTCACGACGGTTCAACTTCCCATCTCCTTAGGCAAAAGGAAGACAACTGTCTCAGCATCTGAAACGCCAACTAATCGGCAATCATGACTCCATTTCGCTAATAGATTCCAAACTAAGGAGTTAACTGTGAGCGAGAACAATAACCCTCCGATCAACACTTGATCTGACGGTTCAGATCATTTCACAATTTCTCAAATCGCGATTTCGACACTCCTAATGTTCAATGTTCTTGTCACTTACAAATCCCGATCCACAAAATTTTGTAAAGAAGTCGGATCAACAGTCCAGATCACATCTTGATCTGACGGTTGTAGTTACATCTCGATTTCACATATTGCAATTTCGTAATTCATGTTGCATTGTTTCTTTTTCCTTTTCATGTTGCGATTCACGAAACTTCGATAAGGAGTTGGATCAACGATCCATATTCAAATTTCAATTCAAAGGCTGCGATCAAATTGCGATTTCACATATCGCGAAATCGAGATTCCCGATGTTAATAACCTTTGACATGTTCAACACTCGATCTGTGAAATTCTGACACGAGCTGTAATCAACGGTCCAGGTTCAATATTGATTCAATGGCTACGATTAGATTGCGATTTTGCATATCGCAAAATCGGGATTCCTGTTGCATTGTTTCTTTGACATCTCCAACACGCAATCCTCAAAACTCCGACATGGTGTAAGTCTGCTGACATCACATGTGTTAAATAACTGCCATGTTTCACCCTGATTCGTGACTTACATGTGCTTGGCATGTTGAATCAGTCTAACACTTGTCATTACCTGGTTGTGTCACGTGTTCCTAGATGACGTGGTTTGCTGAGATGAGGTTGGATCGACGGTCCAGATGTGATCTTGATTTGACGGCTCAGATTACGTCGTGATTTTTCATCTCGCGAAATTGGGATTTCTGTGGATGATATTACTTTTCATCTCCAACTCTCGATCCCCGAAACTCCGACAGGGAGTCGGATCAACCATCCACATAACCCCCTGAGATGGACGGTCCTCCTTGTTTCGGGATTTTGTGAGCCCCTTTTCTCCTTGTTATACTTTAAAAGGCATGCAGGTTCTCCCTGATCCAACGATGGTCGGATCTCGCGCTTAGATCGAACCCCTGAGATCTATCCTCCTCTTCAGTGCGCTCTTCTTGTCTAAATTTAGATCTGATGACCCTCATTCTGTCGGGAATTTTTGATGGGATCCAATGATCAGTAGTTCTTCTCAAACTTTACGAGTCTTCGATCAATTGATCAATGTTGCATTGCCTTTGATCATCCTCCTTCGATCATTCGACCTTCCTAAACTTATCTTTTGTTTTCCTAGTTGCGTTGCCTTTGATCATTCGGTCTTCCTGAATATCACTGCGCTGTTGATCATCGCTGTTGTAATCAAGCCATCATCACTGATGTACTTGCCATCAATGACAAGCATACACTGCCTGCAAAACATACCAAACATCCTCTACACTATCTCTTCTGATCTTATCGAGGTTTATCTGCAACTTATTCACAAAATACTTCTGGTGCCCGTCTATTACATTCTTCTTGTACTCATGCCATCTTCATTGTTGTACTTGCCATCAATGACAAGCATATGCTACCTGTTAAACATTTCCAACAGATGAAGACGATGCTATCAGTAGGTACTTCTTACGTATAGAATAACTTGTCAACACTATGAAAGGTCTAGGTGAAACGATAGATGAGTCTTTCTAGTCCTAAAAATATGAAGATCTCTTCCTGATAGATTTGACTCAAAGGTATTTTCTATAGAGGAAATAACTTATCTCAAAATGTTGACAGTAGATCAACTTCTTGGAACCCTAATTGCTTACGAAATGAGAATCACCAAAGGTAAATCTACTACAAGAGAGGCAGCCTTTAAAGAAGAGAAAAACACAGACTTTGATATAGGTCAGATTGAAGCAAATTTTGTGAGAAGACTGATGAAAGGATTAGGCAAATACAAAGGTAAGTTTCCATTCAAATGTTTCAACTATGGTAATATAGCTCATTTTTCACCTAAGTGTCCTCACAAAATAAAGGATCAGACATATGACAATGAAGAGAATCACAAACACAAAAGGGTCTATAAATAGAATACTTTTAAGAAGAAAATCCTTTGTGTAAACAATGATGATGATCCTTCAGATGATGAAAACAATGACTCTTCTATTGAAAGTAAAATAAATGATCTCATGCTAATAGCTTCTGAAGACCTAAACATTGAATATACAGGAAGTGAGTTCATTGATTGTGAAGAAGTAGTATATCTTGAAGGAGAACTTGTCAGTGTCGTGGAAGAGATTGATAGACTCGGAGAAAAGAAAAGAAAACAAAAACAATTACTGCTTAGGTATGAGAAAACATGCAGCGAACCATGTGAAGATTTTTTTTTGTTTAAGTTTAAGTTATAAGAATATAAGAAGATTGAAGACATCCTCAAACAACAATTGAAGGAAGCCAAAACAAAAGGTGGAAAATTGGACGCTGAAGTAGTGTCTGTGAGAAAAGATCTAGAGAAATTCTAGGCCTTATATCATCAGAATCTAACAAGTATTAAAGCCTCATAAGGATTAGCCACCATTTTGAATCAACAAAGGAACCCAAAGTTGAAAACTAGTTTGGGTTATGAAGAGGGATCAAGTAGTGGCCAACCAAGCAATGAAGAATTCATCAAGTTTGTCAAATCTACAATCATTGACAACAACAAACCTGCAGGAACAAAGGAAGATAATCAAACACCAAGGAGGAGTGAACAAAACAGTACCAGAACTGGATCTGTAGAATAAAGAAATAATACACCCTCTTCTCAAGGAAATCATCAGCATGGTAGAAATCGGCCTGCTCAAAGAAGACAACCATTTTCCAGGTACAAATAATTTTTCTATGGATATTGTTTTTACTGTTCTAACTTTGGCCACAAAGCTGTAAATTGTTCTTTAAGATTTAGACATGAGAAATCAAGATACGAAAGGAATAAATATCTTCCACAACAAAGAATGAGACAAAAAAGTAACAAACAACCACATACTACAAATCATGTGATGGCTGGGAAAAAGACGCAGATTAAGCATAATAATTGTTATGATCCTTTATTCAATGAACTAGAATGTTACGTCTTCCATAATTATGGACATAAAGTTGTAGACTATTGCCTAAAGAACTATAAGCCAGATTCAAATCACAAAGTTGAAAACGTCAAGGTTTGGAAGAATAAATAAAATAACAAGTGTGGATTAGTGTTGTCAGCTCAAAGACAAAATAACCCCTGGTATATTGACAATGGTTGCTCCAATCATATGGCAGGTGACAAAAGTAAGTTCCTATCACTCAAAGAAAGTAAATCAGGAAATTTGAATTTTGGAAATGATGCTCCAGGAAAGATCAAAGGTAAAGGTCTAATAAGATTATGTAATGGAAGAGACAAAGCTTAAGATGTATTTTTTGTTGATGTATTAAAGCATAATATTCTTAGTGTCAGTCATGTGTGGGACAGAGGATGTGATGTCACTTTCACTACCAAAGATTTTAAAATAAAAACAGTGAACACAAGAGAGTTTATTGCAAACGGGGTTAGAACTGAAAACAATTTCTATGTTCTGAAGGAAGATAAGGAGGAATGTCATTTAAGAAAATTTGATGAAAGTTGGTTATGCAACATAAGGATTGGACACCTGAATTTTTATCATATTGTCAAGATGAATAGTGAAGGTGTTGTGAAATATCTTCCAAGAATATCTAAGCTTCATAACTCTGTATGTGAATCTTGCCAAATGGGGAAGTTGTCTTGTGCTCAATTCAAATCGAATAGTTTCACATCTTTAGAGAAACCACTTCAAATTATTCATATGGATCTTTGTGGACCATCGCTAAAGGAAGGAACTGGAGGAGACTGTTACATTATGATGGTCATTGATGACTTCTCCAAACTTACGTGGGTTTCCTTTCTGAGAGAAAAATATGATGCGTTTGAGAAGTTTAAAACATTTAAGGTGTTATCTGAGAATTAGCGAGGAAGGAAGTTTAAGGAAATTAGCTCAGACACGGGAGGAGAATTTTTGTCAAGAGATTTCAAAGAATTTTGTGATAGACATGGAATTGAAAGAGAATATATTATTCCAGGTACTCGTCAACAAAATGGAGCTGTAGAATGCCAAAATAGATCAGTTTAGCAGATGACTAGGGCTATGATGAGTGAAAGGGACATTTCAAAAACCTTCTAGGTAGAGGTTGTTCACATGACCTTTCATATTCTAAACAAAGTGAATCTAAGGCCGAACAGTGATAAAACTCCATATGAGTTGTTGTTTGGTCGACCTGCATCAATCGAGCACTTCAAAGTATTTGGAAGTAAATGCTACATAAAAAATAATGATGATCATCTAGGAAAAATTGATGGTAGAGATGATGAAGGTATCTTCTTAGGATATGCAACGAAGAGTAAAGGATACACATCCTTTAACAAAAGAATGCATAAATTAGTAGATTGTATTAATGTTTGAATTGATGAAGAAGCTCCTGTAAGTGATCAACAAAGAATAAGAACCAAGTCAGATGAAGAAGATGATGAGAATAATGAAAGTGAAGAACATAAAATCCTAGAGTCACAAGAAGATGATGAATCAGGTGGAGAAGAGACACCCAGACAAGAAGAGTCAAGACAACAATAAACATCAAATCCTTCCTTCAAAATTACTCAAAATAATCATCTTGCAAGTCAGATAATTGGTGAGAAAGACAAAGGTGTACAAACTAGGAGAAGGATAATCAAAGACACCGAGAAATCACATATAGCTTTCATATCCATGGTGGAACCCAAGAACTTTAATGAATCTAGTAAAGATGTAAATTGGTTAAAATCAATGAATGAGGAACTGGATCATATTGAAAAGAATGATACTTGGGAACTTGTTCCTAGGCCAACAAATAAAAATATAATATGATCCAAATGGGTCTACAAAAATAAGATGAATGAGAAAGGAAATATTGTAAGAAATAAGGCTAGATTGGTCTGCAAAGGGCATGCTCAAATAGAAGGACTCGATTTTGATGAAACATTTGTGCCCGTAGCAAGATTAGAAGTTATTAGAATGTTTCTTGCCTATGCTTTTCATAAGAAGTTTAAGGTCTACCAAATGGGTGTCAAGTCAACGTTTCTAAATGGAGATCTAAAAGAAGAAGTCTATATGGAACAAACAGAGGGTTTCCAACTGTCAGATAACCCTAACTTTGTCTGCAAGCTGAAGAAAGCCTTATATTACAGACTAGATAAGTATCTTCAAGACATAGGGTTCAAGAGAGGAACAATTGATTGCAATCTATATATGAAAACATAGGATAATGATTTTCTCATTGTTTTGGTCTATGTAGATGACATAATCTTCGAAAGTAATAATGCTTCATTGGTACAATGGTTTGCTTCTGCCATGAATTCTAAATTTGAAATGTCTATGATAAGGGAACTATCAATTTTTCTTGGTTAACAAATTACTCAGAGATCTGAAGGAATATTTATTTCTCACGAGAAATATCTAAGAGAGATGTCGAAAAGGTTTCAAATGGAAGATTTTACCCCTATGAGCACACCTATGGTCACTGGATGAAAATTAGGCAAATATGATGACTCGCTTGATGTCGATGAGAGTTCATATAGGTCTATGATAGGAAAATTGTTGTACATCACAACATCTTGTCCAGACATAATGCATGATGATGGAATGGTAGGAAGGTATCAATCTACACCTAAACAGATTCATTTGATAGTTGTCAAATTAATATTCAGATACTTGAAAGGAACAATGAACTATGGCCTATGGTATCCTATGAATTAGAATTTTCAATTATAAGTCTATTTAGATGTTGATTGGACTAACTGCATGGATGGAAGGAAAAGCACGAGTGGAGGTGCATTCTTCTTAGGAGACTCTCTTTTAGCATGGTTGAGCAAGAAGCAAGGTTTCATTTCCTTATTAACTGCAAAAGTTGAATACATTGTAGCTGCCACTTGTTATACCCAAGTCTTGTCGATGATTCAGACACTTGCATACTTGGAGGTAAAGTATATTGCACCGATCCCAATTCATTGTGATAATAGTAGTGCAATTAGTGTGTCAAAGAATCTTGTATTTCACTCCAAGACTAAGAATATATCCATCAAGTATCACTTCTTGAAGGAACATGTAACCAAAACTATTGTTTCTTTGCATTATATTCTGTCCAATGATCAGATTGTTGATATCTTCACTAAAGCACTTGCAAAAGATCAATTTGAGTATCTACGCTAGAAGTTGAGCGTGACCCTATTATAAAGTTAAAATAGTCTATATGATCAAGGGAAGAGTTCTCATAGTATATCCAATGAGGGGGAGAGTGCTTATTGTATCTCTGATCATGGGGAGAACAGAGTCACTCTCAGTTCTTTTTGACATTGATGTCAAAGTGGGAGAAAAAGGTGTGGTCTGGATTCTATAGTTAGAGGTCTAAGAAGAACAGTGTAGCCTTTCAGGGTTTCCATCAATGCCAAAGGGGGATATTGTTGGCATGTTTACAGGAAGAGTGGGCTTGTCATTGATGGAAATAAAAACAACGACGATGGAAAACTGGAAAGAAGTGATGATAGCATCGGAAGAAGTCCTCTTCTATGAAGACAGAGCTCATGAGGAAATGCAAAGGCGAGACATTTCAATCGGTTTCGCAGGAGAAGGTTCGGAGGCTGAAACCTTTCAATACTTATAAAATCTTCTAAGTCGGAAGAAATAATAAGCTCAGGAGGAGGAGCGACAGTGGTTGTCGGATCGAGCACTGTGAAGAATTTGGACCGTTGGATCAGATTCCAGACAGGAGGAACAAGAACGCAGAGGAGGAGAATAGATCTTAGGAGTTAGATATGAGCACGTGGATGAACGGTCGTTGGATCCAGAGGTAAGTGCACGGGCTTTAATTCTTTTAGAGTCCATAGGAGAAGTGAAAAATCACAAAGTCCAAAATCGCGATACAATCCTAGTTGTTGGTGTTGGGAAGGACACGTGGTAGCAGATAAGAAGATTTTGGACTATTGATCAATACGTGGTAGCAGATAAGAAGAAGAATTGCATCGAGCAATACGCAAACATCGTGAAACACAAAGTCATGAAGTAATTCTGGACTGTTAAATCACAAAGGGTTGTGGACTATTGATCTGTTTCGGATCTTAGGATTTCATACTTTGAATAATGGAGGAGAGCTAACTCGCGAGATCATGAAACATGAAGTTGTGAAGAGCCTTTTTGACTAGTGTGTGGTCAGAGCTGGTGGTCACATGGGAGAAACATGCACCCGGTGCTAGTTCGTGTGGGTGAAGTTCACAAGGAGGTTATTTGGGAGGACCTCCTCTAACTGTCAGAGAAGACCTCCTGTAACCATCAAAGAAGAGAAACTGTAATTGTAACAGAGAGAATAAGCTCAACTCTAATAGAGAAGACAAAGGGTCACACTGCTAGAAAAGCCAAAGAATCTCACGATAATGACCACTGATGATGAATAGACTCAAGATAATTTCTATAGAAGATGAAGAGTTGCGTGTATTATATCGTAGAGGACTTAACATGATAAAAATATACAGAACATAGAAGAGAGAGTGCATTTTTCACTGTTATACATGCAGGTAGAAGGAGGTTGTGCAGAGAATCAGAAGAGTACAGAAGATGCGCAACACATAGAATGTAGAAGGAGCAAAAAGCATAAAACACAGAAGAAAATCTTAACAGAGATGTAGTGGTGCGCAAGAGGAGAAAAAGTGGAGCATAGACGAAGAAGAGTGTAGTGGAGTAGAGGAGCATAGAAGCAAAAATATGCAGAAGTGGAATAGAGCATCGAAGTTGAAGAAGGCAGAGGAGACATCGAGCTGTAACATAGCAGATCAAATACAGATCAAGTAAGTAAGTTTTGTAAGATTCAATAAGGGTGGTAGGGTGGTGTTAGGGAGGATTGCAATCCTCTAAATTCTAGTTGGTGCTAGAAGATATTCTGGGAGTTGGTGCTTCCATCTAGTTGGTGCTAGAAAAACTTGGGAGTTAGTGCTTCCATCTAGACGGGGCTAGAGAAATATGAGAGTTGGTGCTCTCTGCAAGTTGTATCTTTCTATCAGAGGTTGTAGCCTCATATTTTATTTGGTTCTCAAAGACTCTGGTGTACATGAAAGTTGGAGCTTGATTGACATCCTAATAAGAAGAGGTTTTCTCCCTTTATGGCTTTCGTCATGAAAATCAGTGTCTCTGTGTATTCTATGTGATTGATCAAATATTGTATTTCTATGTTGGTTAAGTTATCAACAACACATCAAATAATAATCTAGAAATATTTAGAAAAAAACATGAAAAGTTTCAAGCTTATATATATAATTGATTCACCCCCCCTCCCTCTGAGTTGTTTTTCCAACAGATGTGTGGTTCTAGAGGTGACTTGACATGAGGTGACAACTTTCTTCAAACTTTTTCATGTTGGATCATGCCTTATGACCTTTCGAGGCTTAACATCTCCCTCCTTGAGGCTTGACGTTACACATTTGAACATTATGTCACCCTTCTAGGGAATGATGTCACCTTTTTAGAGTTTTATTTTATGTATTTTTCATTTTGGCATATTGTAGAAGAAAATTAAGGGGTTGGCCCTCTTCTATTTTGTAGTTGACAAAACTATGTGGACAAATTGGTTTAGGGTGGCCTCATATAAATAGGCGACCCTCACATTTCATTTTGGATCATCACTTCTCACCTTTGTGAGAGATAGTGAGACATAAGTCTAAATATTTCTCCCTTTTGGACTATATATCTCTTATACACCCATGCATTATGCTCAAAGGGTCAAATTGTGGATGCTTTTGCTGATTTTGGAGGGAATTTTCTGCAATTAGGGTTTTATCTCATGGTTTCTTAGTGAAGTAAGTGAATTTTCTGCAATTTTATTCTCGTTCTATTCATGTTTCATGGTAAAAATACATTTTCATGCTAGACATATTACTTGGTGAAACCCTAATTGATGAACATAAGTTCTTCATCCTCTCACAAGGTTAATTTTATTCAAAATTTGTGAAGGAATCCTTGCTAGGGTTAGTATCGTGAAGCCCTAAAGTGCTAGCATTTTACGATTTTATCCATAGAGATTTTATTTTAATCTAGTTGAAGCAATAAGAAGGGAGAAAATATTTCTAGAGCCCAAATTTTCTTACACTCTAGCAATCCTTCTCTTTAAGCTTTAAACCCCAAGGCCCTAATGTGCTAACATCTTAGAGTTTAAACCATACCTCTTGGCTTCTACTAGTTTTTTCTTCAAGTATTGTTGCATTTGTTGTTACAAATACTTCATAGTCGTAAGGCACTGATTTCATAGATCTCTTATGGTGAAATTGATCAATAAACACTCTCTTTCAACTCTCTTAAGCTCTCTACTAACTTTACTAACATTAACATTTCCTAACTTTTTAGTAAACTTGTTGTTGTTGCCAAAGTTTGCTACATCCACCTCATAACTCTTTAATTTGTTGCATACACTCATTTATTGGTGGAATAACTCATTATAAATTGCATTTAACAATTGAGTATTGTTATAGTAGTTTTACGGTAAGTTTTCATTGTCAATTGTTGCATTTCGGATCAATAATTGATTTTTTTGTCATAACTTATTTATTTCTATTGTAATATATTGATTTCTACAAATTCATAATAGCCATAGGAACTTTTCATGTATGATTTCACTGAGAGGTATTTATTTCTTGTTTAAACTTGGAAATAATTATATATGTGCTATAAAGTGTTCTTGTTCCACGAAGGTACTCAAACAACCTCATGCCTCTTATATATCCTTGACCTATAGGGGGGATGGTAGGATTGGATACTATAATTTCTACTTTGATACCTTGATCTCACCAAGGAAGCCTCCCTTGTGGTTGACCTCTTTCATCACTAAAATGAGGGAAGTTCTTACTAAGGTGACGGTGTTACGATCTTCTATAGTTATGCAAGATTTGGGGACTTGTGGTGAGGCTTTACATAAGTACAAATATTTTGATTATAGGTTCTAATATCAATGGTATGTTTATATGAAGGGTTCAAATGGTATGACCCCAAGCGGGTGTATATGGGGTTAAATGTATATGATATGACCCTAAGGGGGAGCATACATTGGGTTAAATGTGCATGTAATGAGTAAATGTATATGCAATAGGATCGGCCTAATAATAAAAGGCTATATGTGCAATGTGTGAATATGCATATATAGAGATCATGTAGTCATTATTAAAGACACATGAATTGTGATGTATGAATGTACTTATGTATTTGGAGGAGGTTCTCATATTCTGTAAAGAATTATTGTGTAAATCATCTCTCTTATATATATTGGATTTGTTCCATGCCCACGTTGGTGTACATGGTGTGCACTTCTAATTAAATGTTATTTTTTAAGCATTTGGTTCATATAATTTGGTATAAGAGCTATACCTTATTTTATGTGAAGTTTCAAACTTTGAAATTTTTAGAATACTAAGAAGACATGGGGAAGTAATTTTGTTAAAATATTAGGTTCATGATCATTTTACTATCATAGATACAATGTGTGGAAGTTAGGGGATTTTATGAGCCCTGCAATAAGTCTCAAATGAGTCATTTTGGGAAATTTGATATATTTTTTTTCGGTGAGGTTTCAAACTATCAAATTTTTAGGAGTCTCAGAAAACAAATTGAAGTACCATTTATATAAAGTTTGGTTTCTAAGACGCTATAATTACAAAAATAGAGAATATGAAATTTAAGTTTTTTTTACTAAGCCTAAACTTGTCTCAAATAGGTATTTTGGGTAAAACACTCATAATTTCTTGAATAAAGATTCAAATTCAGTGCAAAAAGTTGGATTGGAAAGAAAACAATCCATTGTAATACTTGTCAAAATTTCACAATCATATCATAAAATTTGTATGTGTGACATTTTATAAGAGTTATATCTCTCGAAAGGGCCAAATATCAACAAGTTTTGGGAAATTCTCCATAAATTTCACTTGGCACATAAAATTTTAGTGAGACCCATGGAATCGCAGAGAAAATACATCATATTACTATATAAAATAATTTCAGAATGAGAAGGGTTGAAAATTCAAATACACATTAGAAGAAAGGTCCACCATAATGACACACTCTAGATGAGGCTTTTGAAAGGTATGCTAACTTAAAACTATCACAAATTTTGATTGGAGTGTCCAATCGAGGTGATTCAAAATACATTGGAAAGAGAAAGCATGGGAGATTATATTATAAAAAGGATAGTAAAAATATAAGACCATTATTGTTAAATTATTGAAGTGGTAAGTAGAGGGATTGTGTTAAACCTCAATTAAGAATCAATGGAAATACTTAATTTCCATATAAATGAAGATAAATATGAAATTAGTCGCTTTGTAATGGTTAAGGACAGTAAATAATTTTGATTTGAAGCCTTATTTATTAGCTTTTTTTATTCAAGGTGAATCTTATAAGTGGTGGAATATCTTTGATGGAGATACTATACTCTACTCCACATGGGAAAAGTTTGAAGAACTCTTCTCAAGTAAATGGATTAGGGATACAAAAATGGAGGCAATGTATAAATTCAAGATGAGTTAAAAGAATAAAAAGAAGAGATAAAGAAGAAGGGTGATGAACTATCTAAGATATCATACCTTAATGAATCACTCATTAATGAGGTTCAAAAATTAAAACACGGAAAAAGTAGCAAAGGGAAGCGGGAAAAGGATGAGGCCAAGGAAGAATTGAAAAACGAAGGCGAAGAAATAGGTAGATTAAGAAACCATGATAAAAAAAACATAATGGATGAGTTCAATAAATTGAAATAAGAAAATAAACATGGTCAAAATCAAGAAAAAACAAGGAAATTGGATGAAGAGATTACCAAAATACTTGAAGAGGAAATTTACAAGAAGGTTGAGGAATCCCTAAATATTGATGAGGTAAAATGAGAAATGCAATCTAGAATTTAGAAAGGAAGTTAAAATTTGGTATATTGGGTCACAGTGTAGCTTGAAAAAGTGAAATAAGACAAGATTCAAGATGGTCACCGAAATATCTTGAAGAAGTTGAACTCCATCTAGAGGATGTACATGTCAAATGTGATGGTATTATCTCCAAGGTCAGAGTAATCAAAGACCAAGAAAATAGGATAGTAGGTGTCATTGCCATTGAAAATAAGATAGATGAAATGGGTATGGAAAGTGGAGGAAAAACATCAAATGTGAAACCATATAAACAACCTCATTACGAGGAAAGGATTTCAAGGAATAAAAGAAGATCGATATCAAAATTATCAAGGAAAATGATGTCATACTCATCAATATCCATGCACGAGACCATCACAAAACCATTATTCAATATGATATTATTAGAGGCAACATATACTACAAATTGGAGAAACTTCAACAATAACACATGGAATCAAGGGAAATAAAATTATGTAACAACTAGCCATCTAAGATTGAGATGGAAAATAATTGAGTTTGGATGGATGGATCATCAACAATGGAAAGAAGTATGTAGGAAAATAAGAAAATCATATTACTTGGTTTCATCACATGTAAATCCTTTAAATATTTGAGGATAATTTTTTTAAGGAGGGGACTATGGTATGACCCAAAGGGGGGCATATATGGGGTTAAATGTATATGATATGACCCCAACTTCGGCAATATATGGGGTTAAATGTGCATGTAATGTGTAAATGTATTTGTAATAGGGTCGATCTAATAATAAAGGAACCACATGTGCAATGTGTGAGTAAGAAAATATACAAATCATGAAGTCATTATTGAGGATAAGTGATTACGATGTATGAATGTATTTGGGTATTTCTAGGAGGTTATTCTATTATTTAAGGAGTTATTATGTAATTATCTCTCTTATATATATTGGAGTTGTTCTTCACACTAATATTAGTGTACATGATGTGTATTTATGATTTCTTATAATACTTTAAGCATTTGGTTCATAACATCAAATTTTGAACCTAAAATCAAATATTTGAATAAAAAATATAATTATGTATTTATAAGAATAACTTACATACTAGAATCTATATAAAAAAAACATAAGAAATTTGAAAGTTATTGAAAATTAATAATAAAATTGAAATTTGAAAATTGTTAGAAAATTAATAATAAAATTATACTGAAGGTATAACAATAGTGTTTGGAAATCTCTTGAATCAAAAATATAATTATGTATTTGTAAGAATAACTTACATGCTAGAATCTATATATAAAAAAAAAAAAAAAAAATTGTTGAAAATTAATAATGAAATTGAAATTTGAAAACTGTTAGAAAATTCTTATACTAAAAGTATAACAATAGTGTTTGGAAATCTCTTAAATAAATATAATAGATGCAAAAGAATTATTTTATTATAAAATTAAATCAAGAGAAGTAATTTTTTGATATTTTGTAGTAAAATTTCTTTTATTTGAGAGTTTCTCAACATTGAGACTACAATTTTGCTACAATAGAAGATTGTATTTGTATCTATTTGAATATTTATTTTTGATGTTAGATGATTGACTGTTTATTTATTGGAGAGAATGGTGCATAAATAAGTGCATACTATTCTGATTTGCCATCATATTTGATTCCAAAAATAAGGTTACGGTTTCCATATGGATAGAGTTTTTGGAGAAGACCTACGAAAGCTCATCCATATGGATCGAGTTTTTGGAGAAGACCTACCGCACTTTAATTTTATTCACCAGTATCGTGTTTCATTCCGCCTAAAAATGTAAAAATTTCAATCTCAACACTACTTTATACCTAACGGAAATATTTTCTAGGGTAAATTGCTTATTTTATTATCTAATCGTGGATGAATTATTTCATTGAGGATTAAATTAGATAAAGGGTTTGAATTATTTTATTGCTTATTAAATTAGATCAAGAATTTATCAAATGTTTTAGCTAGCTGTTTTAAGAAATGATTTTTTTTTTAAATCTGGTAATATAAATTTATATGAATCATTATTTTTAGTTGTTCAAAATCTATTTTTGAATGTAAAAATGGATTCAGCATGCTGAAAAATAAATTTTTTAAGAAAATAAAATTATACAGAAATAATTACTTAAATATATGAATCCAACAATTCCTTATCAAATTTCAGTGAAATATTCCCTAAAAAAATCACCATTTAGTAGAATTAACTTACTTAAAATACTTATAAATAATAAAATTAATAAAATTATAAAGAGACATTGGTAAACCTAACGTGGGCTTTTGATTCCGGACTTCGAAGGTTTTAATGTGAGCTCTCCCGCATATGATTGTCAGATTTTGAAAATAAAATTTACATTTATAGATTCTGTAGTTGGTATATCGGATTTAATTCCATGCAATCATATACTTGCCCAGATTTCGTTACAATCTTTCCAGAAATAGAGATTTAATTTTTTAATATTTTATTTGTCAAAAGACAAATGTTCCACGGTTTAGGTTAGAACAGTAGATGGGACAAGCAAAACCTACATTTGTCCAACAAACTACTTTAGATACCTATTTAGCGTCAAAACCCAAGTTGAATATCTGAAAATACAGTCGTGGACCAAAAAGGAAAACCAAAAGCTCGAGTGGAGTTTGGCCAACCGAGTCATAGCACAGCCTTTATTACTGTTGTTTCAATGCCTTCGGCAACAAGACCACGCGACTGTTGACTGCTTTGAAGTATTCGGGGTTGGCAGGCTTACACCCCTTGCTTTTGCTTTGACTGATGCGTCTTCCATTTTGTTAATTTAACTTGGAGATAATTTAAATTGAATTAAAGTAAATTTGTTTATTGTAAACGAGGGAGTTAAAGTTCTTTGGCTTCACCAAATTTACTTATAAGGTCAATGTTGGAAACCTAATTTATTAGGGTTACGAAATTTATGGAAAATGATTAGTCAAGTTTATGTAATCATAGGAAGTTCAAGAGACCTTGAAAGTTGAATCCAAAGGTTACATCAATGTATATATCAATGTATCGTATCATTTAATAAATGCAATCCACACTTATCTTTATATACGCTTATCTAACAATGGTATCAGATCACAGGACTCGGCTCACTCCCTCACGGGAGGGCCCATTGAGAGGAGTCGCCCAACAGTGGAGAGTACATGGAGGAGGTCCCGTGTTACGTTGAGGAGAGCCGTGGAAGCTAAAGAATTTGTCTCTGGGATATTTGCCCGTCCGTCCATCCGCAGAATATGTTGCATCCAGTATGTAATTGCTTATTGTTTCAACCGCTGGTGAGAACTCTGGAGATATTTTCATGTACCACATAGTGTTTGATTATGGAAACTCGCGAGTGGGATTTGCTGAAGCTGTTTGAGGATAGACATATAATGTTACATGATGCGACAGTGCACTATATTGATTCCAATCTTCATCAGGGAACTAACGAAGCAGAGTAGAGCAGTTCGTTGGGGATTGAATCTAGAAAAGATTTTGAAGATGGAGCAGTAGCCGGCATTGTTTACCAGTGAGGAGCTGTAGGCAGACGGCGTTGGAGTTTGCAGTAAGTAGACGACATGAAAATATTGCCGCGATTTCCTGCTCAAAGATATTCGGGCTCCTTTGAAGCTATGTGTGAGCAATTGAATCGTTTTTCTGTGCATAACATTGCTCATTTGCTTCTGTCCACACATCGTGGTATCAGAGCATGACGTGGAGCACCCACGTGAGAAGAGGGCATGGAGCGAAGCACATAAGTGATCTTTGTTTTATTTAATGACAAGAAGAATCTAGTTGAGTCAGGTTCCAAGATTGACTTTGAGTCAGGTTTCAAGTT
>JASDQU010735112.1:0-10697 GCA_032191745.1 Picea mariana
AATCTTGGTCCTCGCTAAAAATAAATGAAGGTGGATGGAGGTAGTTGAAACCTCAGCTTGAGCCATAAATGGAAGGTATGGGAGGCCTGGAGCAATTAGCCTGTGGTACCCTTGCGGGCAGGTCCCCCCTGCAAGAGCCATGTTGAGTTAAGGTGGCGTCTGACAAAGGATTTCAGGCCAGATTTGACTTAGGAGATGCCACACCTTGAAAGTCCTGAGACGCCTCTGCTGGGCAAAAGGGGAAGAGTATATGTAGGCATTTTTGCCATTTTTGTAAGCATCGATGGTAGAGTGAAGCTCTGGATTGTAATGTTTTAACACATTCCAGTTCTCTGGTTATGCATCTATATGTAAGACTTCTTGTTTAATATCAAACAATCCTCCTTTTCCCATCTAAGTTTTCATCTTATACTAAGAGGGTTCGTGATCGACTGATTCGCACGAATTATGGCAATTATGTTGTGATAAAGGATTTATTGTAGCATTATTGTTTCCTTTGGTTTTCTGCATTTGAAGGTATAAAGATCTTGCGTTTAAATGTCTTCTTATACAGTCTGTTAGGAACATGATGTTTACAATAGACCTTTGCATCTCTCTTACACAAGTCTTCCACCCACTCACCCTTACTACAACTCACTGTCTGAAGTTATCTAAGACCTCACTTGCCCATGCATGCCTGGCCTAGTTTCGGAGTTAGAACCGCATCGTTTTGAGTTAACCTCCATTTGATCACCCCATCAAACAAATCGTGACATAAACTGATGGGAGTCGGGCTCTACTCCTACTGCAATCTAGGAGTGACTTCCATCTCCAATAGTAGGAATACAGGCATCTTCGACTGGTGGATTACAAGCATCCCCTTTGACCGGACGACGTTCTAGCCACGTTGTTGAGAAATGAAGCAACACCATAGTGATATAGCTAACCCAAAGAAGATCTTGTCGATCTTTCCAGACTACATCCCTCCCTTGACTGGCGTGGTAAACCGCGACAGCATCCCGCGTGACATTGAGTACATGTTGATCATTGTGTACCTCCTGAAGGGGATACGCACAATTGGACCTTAGTTGGTACTAATCCTAGCTCTCAAGATCAACGAATTCAACATTGGAGACCAAAATAACTATGCGATTCTTGCAACGCATAGGTACCTGACAAATATGACTGGGAAGAATCCTAAGATAGTTCCCTTGTCGTGGATTAAATAGATCGTGATATTGAAAATCCTGAACGTAATGAAGATCCCCCACTTCGGCTAACATCAGGAGATTAACGCTTGTGTTAAACTCCTCCTATCGTGCTACCATGGAGTTTATATTTGGTTAGATAGGCGCATCACTATGGATCCGATGGTGATCCACCTGATCACTGGACTAAGCATGCAGGGACTAGACCCTCACCAGTTCTACCAAGGAAAGACGTCAGATCGTTCCTTGGCCCAGTGTATCAAGGATGCCTATGGCGATGTAGAGAAGGGGAAGCAAGGCTACAAGGTAGCCTCCATCCAGGATGGTGCAATGCACATATATTGTCAGCTTATAGCTGGCAAGCTCATCCAAAATAACCATCTGACACAAGTCACAGGGTTCGTAGTCGACCTCGTAGGGAAGTGTGTCAAAGGAATGCAGATGAACTGGGTGAGTTACCTTGTCAACGAATTGGAAAAGGACTGTCACGAAGTGTAGGACCAAAGGTACGAATTCCACTTCAGTTGGTTAATGGTGCTCATTGCATTTGTTGCTTGGAAAATTCTGGAAGGAGAAGCCTTCCTAGAAGTTGAGCCATCAAAACCATTGGCTACGAGGTTCGCCACCCTGTGTTACACAAGTGATATGGTGAAGCAGTGGAAATCGAATGTCATTTTCCATACCTACTACTTACAACTGAAGCGCACCATTGAATCATTCCCATGAATGACACCGAATACACTCCATTAATAAAATCCACTGGCAAAGTTCTGCATAGACCAACACTTCATCTTCTTCACCACGTGCAAGGATGAAAGTAAGGAGGAGTTGCAGTCTTATTATAAACTAACTAATGAAGATATGGAGGAGATAACCAAAGAATGGCCAACCGGATTCCTTATTCCGGTAGAAGATGCAAAACTTTCCAACCCCGACATCATCAAAAGTCCTTTGGTCACCCGGAATGAGTATGATGGACAAAGAAACGCAAAGAAGAAGAAGAAAAAGGATGAAGTCCAAGACATAGAAACTGATGAGGAGGACAGTGCATCAGATGAAAGTAGGCTTGATTCACCTGCAAGAGGAAGAGAAGATGAAGTGAACCAAGAGGAAGGATGGAAAGAAGGATAAAATCAAGACAAAGGTGAAGCAACACCACCGAAGGATCCCCTCACCACAACTGAAGAATCGCATAAGAGGAAGTTTTCCCCCAAGAAACCTTCTACCAGAAAGAAGGCCCGCACCAACAATCCTTAGTCGAAGAATGTGCTCACAATGGATGACAATGATATCATCATCACATCCGTAGAGGATGCTTCAGAAGACATCTTGCAGAGATAGGGAGCAAAGAAGGATTCTATGTATGATAGAATAAAGAAGGAGCTCAAGGACATCCAAAAAGCTATCCATTCGAGCCACGCAGTGCCTATTGCGCCATAGTCAGTCAAAAGTGTAGAATTAGGGGATGATCCCACCCAATTGTGAAGGTTAGCAGATGTGCCAGAGGCTCAACTTTGTCGATCCCAAGAAGAAAAGGAGCAGGCCACAAAGGCCTTGAAGCAAGAAAAGGAGGATATCCAAGAGAAGCTCTGAACTATGCAAAAAGAGAAAGATGAACTTAGGACGATGTTTGAAGAGGACAAAGGGAAAATCTAGGGAGGTGCGCGAGGTGCACGCAGATCTCCTGTCCTTTGTGGACTTGGCTCTGTGGCTTTCTGCATAGGAGTAGAGGAATGTAAGAGGCTTGAAGACTAATAAAGAAGAAGAAGTATTTGGTGGACGTAGCCCCACACTGGGGTGAACCACGTATATCCTGTGTTGATGTGCTTTGTGCATTGGTGTTTATGTTATTTGTGTGTTTATCTTCTTAGTGAACTAATATCTATATATGTTAGCTAGATGTATGGATGCTTAGTTCTCTATTGATGATAAATGAATGCTATATCTGATTTAATGCTATAGGCTAAGCGATTGGAGGTGTGTGATCTTCTCATTACTACATTGTTCTTTATTTACGGTTTAATCTGCGATGTGAATGGGTTTTATGAACTAATAGATATTGATTAGATAAGTGCTCTGTTAAGTGTTGTAATCATATATCTTTGTCCCATCTACATTGTAGACACCTGAGTCCTGCAACCCCCCCTGCCTCTAGCTCGGGCAAGACTTCATCTGCTTCACATGTGTTTCCGAAAGGGCCGCTAGTTAGGGTTCTATTGGTGCGTTGTTGAAGCGTTGAACCCTGGGTCTTCCCATTTGCCAACAAGGGTACTTCCTTATTTGGTTCTCTAGGGAATTCATTTGGCTCATAACTCTATTGTGTTTGAATACGTGTTTGTACTACCTTTCAAAATATCATCCTAGTGTTTGATCTTGCTCCCCTTTTACAAAAATATTCCATGGTATAAGAAACCTAGGTTTGTGGGTGAGATTTGGGTGGACAAGTCCAAGCCATGGTGTTTTTTCAATGGTTTTTGTACTTACTCTATTTGTGAATGTTGATTTTTTTTTTCATCTGACTAATCTCACATATTTTTAACTCAAAGAAAATATAGGGATATGAACAAATATTTTCAGTGAGTTTACGACTTTATTTCTTCTCTTAAAGTTTTCTCTATGTCAAGGGTTCAATTCTCTATAGGTTTTTGGAGATTTTATTTTCGTCATTAATTTCTTATCTAGTTATGTTCAATTACATAATCTATTCTCGAGGTCACTGAAATATTTTCTTCATGAAATCTATGGTTTATTTGCTCAGTTTGATTTCAATCACATATACAAAGACAAAATCAAACAATGAACAATGTCTCTAAAGAAGGCTCTCTGTTACCTGAAAATCAGTGCATCCTATAAGAATTTGATGAAGGATAGTTATGGGCTCATAGATAGCTATTGATCCATGATCTTTGATTTTTTTTTTTCATTTAGATTTTTTTTTGTCATAGCACCTTCTATGGTATGGATAGTAATTCCCTAGTAAAGCTTTGAGGCCGAGGATTGAAAAGTTTTGATGACTAGATTCTTATGGAGGAATTTTTTTGTTTATGCATATCTATTGGGATATAAGCCCATTGAGATCTAACAGACAATAGAATAGATAGATGCAAAGAATATTCAATCACACAGTAGACAAAATATTTACGTGCTAAAACCCTCTAACTCCAGAGGGAAACATCCACGGGACAATGGAAAAGTCTTTCTATTATCAAGAACCAGGAGATTACATCCAGCGTTAGGCAACCGAGCAACCCTGGAGAGGGCTCAAAGCCCCTGCTCAATATCTGTCTCAAAGGGMTACATATTTAAATAGTTTTTCCWACAATTACACCAATTGCTTGCATTAATAACAAATGCAATTGATTCCAATTTTGGTTTAATCAGTTCCAACAACAATCYGAAATAATTGCAACTACAATATCTCATTCCGGGTRAATTTGTTGTCAGATTCCCAACAATATCCACCTTGACAACAATTTACCTGATGCCATGCCATTGTCCATTCATCACCTTCTTGCAAGCTAAAGATAGATGATACCAGTGCTTTTAAAACTGAAGAAACCATTTCACTATTCCACCTGGATTTATCATGTGACCACTGACAACTCCCTACAAGTGAAATATCTGATTTTCTCATCGCAAACGTACACATTTTACCAACGTACGATACACGAGACATATAACCCTTTTCTTCCACATCACTTGGACATAAACCTGAAAAACGATTCTAAAAGATTTTTACTAGTTTCACATTAAATTCATACCGAATTTTCAAGTGCCTTTTTCCACACACTCATGTTGTGATAACCAAAACTCACATTTAGTCTCGTCTTTGTGCATTCCATGCTCAAGATTGTTTTTCTACTCCCCGATCGTTCATCTCGAACTTCCAAGCCAACTAAGCCAACTAATTGATCCTCACCATGCTTGTGTTCGCTACAAGCATATAGTAAACAATTTAATCACCAAGATAGTGGATACCATGGTTATTCCCACTTCTTGTAAATCTCAGCTCATAGTGAAGGAATCAACATCTTGTACAATTTTCATGCTTGAGAAACCACTTGTGGTCTCTCCTTTTAGCTGACAAAGGGGGGAATTGATGATGGAATTGAAGATGGTTGTCAGATAGAAAGTTTCGACAACAACAAACATCAAGTATGCCAGATGGGCATGAAATTTTCCAACTGTGGTCTATAGATGATATACTTTGGTAGAATTATGGTTTAATAAGTTTAAGTTGAATCATACATAATTTGCATGTTAATTTTGATTTTGATATAAATGATGTGGATGTTTGGTTCACATAGATGGTCATTTGACCTAGCAGAGGACAAGAGGATCCTTTTGCATTACAACTTGGCATTTGATTGAGTTGTCAGGCATTTTTCAGGGATGTGTTAGACTAGAAGCTAATTCACTTATCTTGGTTCACTCTCATCATATTGGAGTTTACATTAAGTGAACAAATTGCATGCATCTTGGCTCACATGATCACATAGTGATCTTTTCCAGAGATGGTAGACTTTGGCAGGATTATGGTTCAATGACTTGCAATTGACTCATACACATTATACATTGGGATGTTGTTGGACACCTAAAAGTGTCAAGATTGGTTAGTGGTTATCCAAAAACCATCAGATACATGGTATCAATAGGTTAGTGGTCATCCCAAATCACATATTCAGAGAGCCCTTTCAGTGATACACTGATAGTAGAGTGGTGATACTACATGTTCACCAATTAGCAGAAGACATCAAATTCTTCTAGCTACAATACTTGGAAAAATGATTAAATTGTCAAGCTATCAAGAAATGTTCAGATATTGCAGTTGTTCATTTCCATATCTCATCTCTCTTCGAGTTCATTTCAGATGAACCATTCAACATCTAGATTGGCGATTTTTCAAGCGGTTCTTCATTGAGGCTCAGCAGAGGAGCTTCAATATGAAGACTTGGAATTGATACCAGTTTATGATTTATTGCTGGTATTATTGATCGGACTTATGATTGAGGGGGGGATTGTTAGCCTATGTCTTACCTTTACCAATCACTAAGTCTAAATTTTCACCTATATTTGTATTATTCATTTAGGATATTAGTAATATATCCTCAAGTGATGACTAATGATTTAGTTAAGATTGCCTAGCCTAGTCATCATGCATGATTTTAGGATCTAGATCAAATCTCTCTATGAGGTGGCATCATCCATTGTACTATAAATATGTACCATTGGTATGAATACATTAGTGTGTTGTCTAGTGAGCCTTTTCTGCCATGCTGTTCTTCTTGTCTATATTTTATCAATATCCACCTGATAGTTGTATTAATTTTTCTTCAAATACAAATATGTTTTTTTTCTTGGAAAAAAATGATTAGTGATTACATTTTGAGATTCATCAAGTGACTAACTTATGTCAAATTTCTATGTTCCTTAATAGTTATGTTGCATGGCAACATTCCTCAAGGGTTATCTTCCATTCGATTTGCTTGACTATGGTCGACCTTCGTATAAAATGGTTCACCATGTTAATTATGATTGAACTTGATTGAATTTATGTCACATTGTGGTAATCATCTTGGATGGTTCATGTTGATTACGATGTTTGTCGATGGTTATGTCTCAATGCGACATTCAAACTAGATGACTTATTTCCTCAATATTATCACTATTTAGATAATAATGTTATTTATAAGTAAATAGTTAAAAATTATTTTGTTAATATATTAATATATTATATAGTTAATTAATTAGAGAATTAGTAAATCAATATTTAATAAATTAAGAATTAATAGATTATATGTTAGTTAATTGATAAATTAACAAATTAATTATTTATTTATTAAAATAAGATTATTATTTTGATATTTTATAATTAAAATAAAAAATTGTTAAATCAGTATATAATTTTCAAAATTTTATAACATGTTTTAATGTTGCTTGAACTTTTTAGGAAAAACTGTGGATAAAATATTAAAATTATACACAGTTTCTCTATCGAAAGTTCAAGCAACATTAAAACAATATATATGTTTCGAATAATTTCCATAATTTGTAAAAATGATCATAACTACTATCAAAATAACTTGTTATGTACAATAAATTAAAAGAAGGTAACTCAATACATTTTCATTTTTGGTTGAAAACATTTTAAAAAAAATATTTAATTTATATATAATAAATTGTAAAAATATATCCGTGGATAGGATATCGGAGGCTAGGGCCATGGCAACCCCCACATGTCACTTGGTTTCCAACATGCAAAACAACACAGGGGGATAATAATGGAATCTTTTGGGAGTTTGATTTAGCTCTGATCATGGGTGAAGTAGCATTCAATGGTGACGTACGATGCTTAGGAAACCATCTTGATCCATAATTCCTTGCATCATGAGAGAACTTTGTGTGGTGTATCGTATGCTGATGCAAGAGGGTATTAAAGGGAGGATGTTAATCTCTAAATTCTATAATGCGAGATTGACTAGAGAGGAGAAATGAAATCTCCATGGCTTTTACTTCCATAGAGAACCAACATGAAGGAAATATCGAACTCCAAGTATCCTCTACTTTCTTCTAGTCTTGTCATGATCTATTAGCATTGTGGTTTCAAGCTCACTTTGGTGGATTGTTTGAGATTTTGATTTCCCAAAGTCTCCGAGATAAGGATATTCTCTAGGTATGGGAAAGAAAGGTGGTATTCCCTAAGGTATATTCATAGCCTTTTCACTATTTGTTGGAGCCTTGTAAAGCAATTGAAAAATTAATTCTTTGAACATTTTGTCCATCTACTAGTTCTTCTTTCTAATCTCATCGTAGAAACCATGACTTAAGGAAAGGAAAAAATTACCCTTGAACCACCCCGCTACATCAGCAAGGAAAATAAAAAGGTCTAGGTTGCTTCCAACTTCTATCATTATATTTTTTTGGATTCTATCAAGGTTGACTTAGACAAAATTGAGAATACCATTAGAATGGAAAAATAGAGAGTGTACAATGAGAAGATCCAAGAGGAATTCAAGGGTTGGGTTTAGGATCTAGATTTCTCAAGAACTTGAGACACTAAATTGTTTAGGGATACTGAGACTTGTTGGATAATTAAGGCCCTTAGCGTTCAGGTTATGAAAGAAAGAAGCTTTCAAGAGTAGGACATTCTTCATAAAATTGACTTGTTAGATGGAAAGTTTGTTGCTATTTGTAAAGCTATGTTGCAAATCCAAATTGTGGTCTTCTAGGTACAAGACGTGGATGCTTACACCACGACACCTAAAGAATATTCCCCTGGCTCGGTGGGCATATAGGCCAATCCTATTTCCATACCAAGGGATCCAACCATATGGTGTTGGTTAAGAAATGGCCTAAGCAATCAAGAATCAAGATGTCCAACTTGAAAAGAACATGTTCATGAGTCCAAATACTTATTATAAGAACACTAACTTTTCATCTAGTTATTATGATATATTGAATATAGTTAGAACAAATAATTGTTTCCTTTTGATATACAAAACAACAATATGTTAAAGAGGAAATAATGGATAGTAATGCTTTATTTCATTCAATGGAAATATTACTTTCCCATAGTTCACTGCTAGCAATATTTGTATTCTTTTTATATATAATAAATTTGGATTTTTAAAATATTTTAATAAATTTTTAAAATTAAATATTTAATATTTCATTTATTTAATAAATTATTAATTTTTTTTAAGTATTAATCTTAATTTTTTTAATAAAATAAATTTAAAAAATTATTTTACTATCCTTAAAATTATTATTTGTTGTATATTTCTAAATAATTTTTTAGATTTTTTTTTCTTCTTAATATTCATCAATATGAGATATTCTCATAGAATGTTTAATAAATGGTAATTTATTATAGTCACGTCACATCACATCAAAATAATGTATTTAAACTATTTATAATATATAATAGACATTAAAAAAAAAATCATGAATTTTTATATATCTTATATGTGTTTAAATTTATATAATTTAAAAAAAAAAAAAAATCTCTACCTTCTAATAATATTGAGAATTTACACATTTTTTTAACCATTTGTTTTTTTATTATTAATAATATTGAGATTTTCTTTATGAATATAAAATTATAATTTTGATAATAGTTAAGTTTATAGAGATTTTTTTTATGAATATAAAAAATTAATTATAATTAAGTTTATACTTTTAAAAAATAGCAAAAGAATATTATTAAATTTATGGTAGTGAGTTGTAAGTTCAAAATTTTAAATATTTAAAATTATTGTTATTAATTTTTCAATTATATTTATAACATTATGGATATTATAAATGTTGTTTTATGTTTACATATATTAAAAATACTCAAGTTGAATTTTAGCAAATTACATGTTGAGGAGGAGCTTAAGTATATTATTGTAATGGTTTTGAATTTTGTTATTGACCAACTTAATATATTGAAGATTCTAAGATTTAAATTGTTTAATTTATAATTATTGATCTATAAATATAATGGAAAGATACGAATAATCACATAATCACATAGAGGTTTAAGTTTCTTTGTGGATGTAGCTTAGTATAGAAGAATAATACAGCATATACAAACAAACTACTAGGTCTGTTTTGGGGCACAATCATAGACCTGTTTTTTATTGTGTGGATTATTTAGATTAGCAGGGAGGTTTTTTCTTCTGTCTTTAATCTGTATTAGCAGCGAGGTATTAGAAGATTTATTGTGTGAATTCTAGGTACCATTGCTTATCATATGTAAAAGTTTGGTTATGTGATATTATAAACATTATATTAGCAGCGAGGTTTTTCCTTCTTGCTACAACTCTATTTGGTGCAAGTGCCCAGTCAGATCATTGGAAAACAATCCATGCAATGAAGAAATAAAAAGAAAAGATTAAAGCGCTGAAAACAATCAAGGCAGAAAACGTAAAACATAGACAAGGGGATTAGGTTTTCTATATCAAGATAATTAAAAGTTGTGTAGATTTGAAATTCAGTAAAAGAACCAAGAAAAAAAACTGCACCCAGCTCAAAAGTAATTACAAAATTTTTCTATGAGGCTTTGATCACTGTATAGATTTATATCACTAAATACATAAAAAAAAAATGGTTACTACCTATCATTCCAAATGTTTTTGTAAATGGTTACTGGCTTATTATTCTAAGTGTTTTTGTAAGTGGCCACTGGCCTATCATTTCAAGTGTTTTTACTGGTTGATTGCCAAATAAACTGTTCTAAAATGCATATAACATGAAAATACATACAAATTGGTTAACCTTTGGCCTTTTGGTTCTTTTGCAGTTTGTTGGCTATCTCCATCTTCAATTTCCATGAGGACTTGATGTCCAGTTTATGCCTTTGTGTCCCTCCAACAAAAAAATTGAGGAGACAACCCTATACTCACCATTTTTAACCAATTGCCCCTTTTGCAAAGGTGTTGCAATCCCAAGCATTTGCTTCGCCATTCAGAGTCTTTGGAATGTGATTAATAGAGATACTATGAAAGTGTTGAGTAAGGAATTTGATTC
>JASDQU010735112.1:18777-44782 GCA_032191745.1 Picea mariana
ACAGTAAAAAAAAAAAAAAAAAAAAAGGGACCATAAGTTTGCTCAAGAGGGATTTTCAAATTGATAAAAAGATTGAGATTACTCCTAGGAGTACATATCATCTAAACATAAAAGTTGAAAAAAGAGTAAAGGTCGAAGCACAAAGCTAAAAGAGAAACTAAGACACATCATAGTAAATGAGAATCCTAAGGAGTGTCACATGTTTTCTACAAAGGTTGTGAAGAAGCATGTGGAGGCACCCTCAACATATGACCATCGTCAACACCCTGGAATGGTAGTGGAATGTCCAAACTTGGTCCTATGAAAACCACATGCTCAACTTGTCGCCACATAGGATTGACCAGGTGCTCACCCAAAGTAAAATTACCATCGAAGTGTTGAACTAGAATCGAAATGTTGGAATGCAGATTGGAAGGCATGACTAGAGGAGGGACATTTAACAAGTGAGCCACCTGCTCACACTAGTCCAACACAATTCACACCTTGTCATCTAAACCCTATAGGAAAATTTGTGTGTCCTCTCCATAACCTTGGATATCATATAATGACCATTCAAAATCACCTAGTTGATGCAAAGACAAGCCACCCTCCATGTTGTGAAGATGAACGTAATAACCATGCCTGTGAGAACAAGGAACGTGCAAGTGCTCATGAACCATAGCAATATCTTAAATGAGACCAACATATAGGGAAGAAAACCCAAGTGCACTAATTGCAATTAACCCAAGCTTCATTGAGGTATCAAACAAGAAATGACAACATATATAAACATTGTCGATATCAATTGCACTTCCTATCACCATTAAAAATACCAAGGTGCCAATCCCGTGCCAAATCCTTTGCACATGGAGCGTTAATACCTCAACGTACCTATGTTTGTCCTTCTCCATTGTGAATCAACAATGTTGGGAAGGGAATTTAATCCTCTAGGTGGAGGTGTGCAAAGGTTGAATAAAGGAACCCCAACAAGTTGAACCCCCACCTCATGGCATGCCCAATGTGCCTCATCGTGTTGTGCCACTTGCAAATTTAATACATCGTATACACCCCAAGCCCAAGGTAACACCCCATCTGGGGAAAATTGATCTGCATTGGCCAGATCTTGGAAAGAGAAGGAGAGAGGAGTTGGAATTTTCAGGGGCCAAGACTAACTATGACCTTCACACTACATATCTACACCAACGTTGGAAATCTTGTCCACTACTTTGTTTGTAGAGTGGCCAACATGAGAAGGAACGACCATAAGTAGCAGATGAATTAAATTATCTAGTGAGTCTAAAAGATGGGAGAGTTTCTAGCCAAGGGAAGGCTTGGAAGGAGAGGTGCCATTTTTTATTTTGGTTAATATCCCTACAACTATGATAGAATATCCCTCTACAACAAGCTAAGTATAACCATTATGAATAACAATCTGGAGGTCATGAAGCAAGGCCCATAATTCTACATCATTGTTGGTTTCAATTCCGAGACTACCAACATAAGTAAACATAAATTTACCTGAGGAGTCTTGAAAAACCCCACCATATCATGTTGGTCTTGGGTTACCCTTAGTGTTCCCATCAAAGTTGATCTTTGTGAATCCTAGAGGCTCCAAATCGACTAGAGGGGCCGAATCCTAGAGGGTCGGGAACTTAAAAGGAAGATAGAAGGCCCACTATCAAGGAGACTAGAAGAGGACGTTCCCGCTCGTCATATTCAAAATCTACGACATACCATTTAAGTAGAGAAATGGATTCCTTAATGCACTTATAAATACATGTCTAGATGAGATGCCAGCCTAGACTAGTTCCTTTGAAGATCCTTTTGAACACCTCTCAAGCGAGGAACCTGGATATTAGATACCAAATATTTTTTAAGATAGGATTCTTGTAGGGTGAGGGCCACCACAAGACTAAAGTGCGCAGATGTCATTCTGTTGTTTTCCATAATGTCTCATAGAGGAGGTCACTTGATCCCATAGCTGAGAGATGAACAAACATCTGTCAAGAAGGTGGTTCTATGTTTATTCTTATTGTAAGCACAATTGACAAAATCATAGGCCCTCTGAAGCTCCTCTTCAGTAGGTTGTCCCACATGAGGATCCTCCTATGCTCAACCAACCATAGGAAGAAGATGAATTTAGGCTAGTGTGTTGATTTCCATATTCTTTCCCAACATACTTATTTTTCCAAGAGATTATCCCCTATATTAAGAGAATATGATACTTTGACCGTGAAACTTCCCACCATAGAGTGCCCCCAATGAAGAATATATCCCTCTCCCTTGGATCAATATTATAGTAGAGGGAAATTAGTTGGAATAGGGGGTTGTGAATGTGAATGTGGCTTTGTACATCAAGAAGCGAAATATCATGATGAAGGGCCAAAAGTAGTTGCTAAGAATTAGCCTATAAGAGGGAAGATCAACCATCACATTTAATAAAAATAGAATAATCAAAATTAATATCATATTTCTTTTTAACATGTACATTCTCTATATGTAATAAAAATCTCACAAATATAAGGATTTGTTTGTACTATACATATTTACCTAAACAATTGTGTTGAATAGGCTTGGTAAGAATTAATTATTTACTACTCATTACAGGAGATTATCTCTCTGCAACTTTTAGAGTTTTTTCATGCTCCCAATTCTCACCTGCCCATACCTTCTTTAACTCCCTTGGTATGTGTTGATTGCCTTAGCCCTGCAACTCTGAACGCCTCAGAAGAATGGGAACAGAAGGGGGGGCGAAAGCCCCCTCCTACCGTAACGTTGTTTCCAACGATCCAGAGAACTCGCAAGCACGTTGACCATCCATTGAGATGCCATTGCACTTATGATACCAATACATGAAGGAAGAGATGGATATAAGAAAAGAATCAAAGATGGATGTTGAGTCCTCACCTCCAAAAGAAACAAGGGTCTGGACACCTGGTAAATGTATCCCCCAAGCCCCGGTTGCACCCAGGTATGTCATCAAAACTAGAAGGATAGGAAAGCATACACAGTCATGCAAAACCATGCTCTCATAGGAAAATTCCTAGGTCTCTGGCCCTCAGAAAAGGACCTAGATCGTTGGATCAAGGCATGGTGGAACCCTAAGGGATACTATGAGCTTCAGCTGAGCTCCAAAGGTTTCTTTACAGTAATATTCTACAACCTGGAATATAAGGACAAGATCTTTGAAGGGGGACCATATTTCTACAACTCAACCAACCTCTACCTACATTTCTGGATAGACCGCTTCTGCCCAAAAAGGGAAAACTTTGCATATGCACCGGTATGGATTCGCCTCTATTCCCTACCCCAAGAGTTCTAGTTAGAGGAAATTTTGTTGGGCATAGGAAATACCCCGGGTAAATATGTCAAATCTTCTGAAGCTAGCAAACAAAGAAAATACACCTCTTATGCAAGGATATGTGTCTATATGAACATCTCCAAATCTCTGCCATGCACAGTTACTTTAGAATACCAAGACAAGCAATGGGCCCAAACCATAGACTATGAACACATCCCTTTCAGATGTCGAAAATGCCATGAACATGGACACCTTTTCAGATATTTCCCTCTCAATGCCCCCCCAAATAGGGAAGTTGAGGAGAAACCAAAGGAAGGATTTACCTAGGTTCAAAATTGAAGGAGACAACCATAGAAGAAGCCCACAACCAACAACAAAAAAAAGAACCCAAATAATAACTCATTCGAAGCCCTTAACCACCTCCCAGAAGAAGAAGAGGTGGAAAACCCCCATAAGACTACGAGGAAATATCCCAGCAAGCACAAGGAAGATCAGTCATCACAAGAGTATCAAACCCCAAAAAACCAAGCCGATCCACAGACTCACCCAGTCTCAAGGAAAGAACCAAAAAGAGAGGAAGACACAGTCATGGAAATGGATGAGTAGGACCTAGCAAAAATCAACCTAGATTGGTTAGAGGAAGCACTCAACAAGAAGGATCTCCAAACCTTACTAGAGGACCAACTCAGGAAAGTTCACAAAGTATTTTTGGACTCATCAGCAGGGGCTACATCTAGGTTGGGGATCAACATAGACCCAAACCAAGATCCAAGAAAACACCCAAAAGAAAACAAGCGAAAGGGCATAAAACTGGCTCAATAGCTAATAAAGGAGGTGGAAAATTATATGATCAACTCGAGACAAATTCACACGATCTCAGAGAGATCCTTTTCCCACCCACCAAATTTTTAACTATGAATATCCTCACTTGGAATATCAGAGGCCTAAATGGAAGATACAAACAAAGGATTCTTTGAAACTGCATCAAAATGGAAGACCCTAATATATTCCTGATACAAGAGACAAAATGTGCATGGAAAACTGCATAAGAAATCATCAAAATATGTTGGCACAGCTGTGAATCCTATCAAACAGACTCAAAAGGAGCTTCAAGAGGCCTGTCCATCCTATGGAATCCTTCTACAGTCAGCCTTGATTAAGTCCTCTCCACTCCATACACCATCACAATGCACTACAGATCCATTGGTTTAGACAAGGAGGGAATGATCACAAATGCCTATGGACCGCAGAACACACAAGACAAAGACCTCTTTATTCAAATCCTGGATTACCTAGGTTCTTTAGCAGAAGGAAAACAATGGATAATAGGGGGAGAATTCAACATGATTCTCACGCTGGAGGAGAAACGAGGGGGGGGGGGAAGCGCCTGGACCAGGACAATGCAAAATTCTAGGAACTCATAGAAAACCTCGGATTGGTAGATATTGAGAATGGCAATGGCACCTACACTTGGACCAACAAAAGACCAAGTCACCAACAAATAGCTTGCAGGCTTGATCGCTTCCTCATCTCGAAAACTCTCCTTCTGGAAGGCCCCCTAGTAGATTCCAACATCCTCTCGAAGGCAGGCTTGGACCATTGGCCAGTTCAGCTCTGGGTTGACACTATTTCTATCCTGAAGCTTAAACCCTTTAGATGTGAGAAATTTTGGCTCTCCCATTCAAATTTCCAGGAGCTAGCCCATCACTGGTGGAGCACTACGGAAACTCAAAAAGGTACAAAAATGTATTGCTTTCAACAAAAACTCAAATATTTCAAACAACATGTGCACAAATGGAACAAAGAAGTCTTTGGGAGCATCTTCTAGGAAAGGAAAATTTTGGAACAAAAACTAGAGAACCTTTAGGAACAAATCATTCATGCAAGATATACAATCACTCAGCAATAGCAGGAGAATGAACTGAAAATGAAACTAGAAGAAAGACACAAGCAGGAAGAAATCCTTTGGACACAGAAATCACGGGTTCAATGTCTCAATGAGGGAGAGAAAAAAACCAAATTCTTCCACCGTTCCATGATCCATAAATGCCTCATCAATCGCATCACAGATTTGGATGACTCGCAAGGCAACACCCTGTTAACTCATCAGGAAATAACGCACGAGCTGACAGATTTATACAAGGTCGATCTCCTCTCAGAACCCAATGTGGACCATACCTCAACAATAGAGCGGGTGACCCAAAATATCCCAACTATAATCACCCAAGAACATAATGAGGCTCTCATGACACCAATAACGCAAGCATAAGTGGATTAGGCTATTCAGGAGTTACCCATAGGCAAGGCTCCAGGTCTAGATGGTTTCACAACAAACTTCTTCCACTCCTGCTGGCCTATGTTAAGGGAGGAAGTGTGGCAGCTGGTGGAGGAATCTCGCAGCTCAGGAAAAGTTCTTCAAGCACTAAATGCCACTTTCCTCACTCTAATTCCCAAAGAAGAAAGGGTCACAAATCTGAAGAATTTCAGACCCATAGCTCTTTGCAATGTGATCTACAAAATCATTTCCAAGGTTATAGCTCTAAGACTTAAACCAATTCTCCCCTTCATCATCTCCAAGGAGCAATCAGGATATGTCGAAGGAAGGAAAATCATGGACAATGTCATACTTGTCCATGAAATCATTCACTCACTCAAAATAACCCACACTCCAGGTATGCTTCTAAAACTTGACCTTTCAAAAACTTTTGACAAATTAAGCCGGCAATACATGAAATCTCTCCTATCGGCTTTTGGTTTCAACAAGGATTGGATCTATTGGATAATGAACCTCATTTCCTCAACATTTTTCTCGATCCTCATCAATGGTGTCCCCTCACAACCCTTCTCCCCCTCAAGAGGAATAAGGCAAGGTGACCCTCCCCTTTCCTTTTTTTCATAATGGTTGAAGGTCTAGGATGCTATATCAAGGCCTCAATTCAAAATGGATCCCTCCAAGGCCTCCCTCTTCATGGGTTACAACTGAAAACCTCCCACAGCCAATTTGTCAATGAAACACTATTAATGAACACCCCCACCGTGCAAGAAGCAATTAAACAAAGTTCCATCCTCTCCAATTTTAGTGAAGCCTCCGACACCACCTTTAATCTAGCCAAATTGCAACTCTTCTTTTTTAATACTCCAACAACTATCCAACAACACCTTTCTCAACTTCTGAATACCCATGTTTGCACTCTACCCTCTTGATACCTGGGACTCCCTCTCTCTGACTCATCAGCCATAAACATCTTCTGGGATTCCCTCCTAATCTCCATCACTAGTCCTCTTAGCAACTGGACCTTTCGCTCCCTCAACCTTCCAGCCAGATTGGTTCTCTTAAAGTTATTCCTCCAAGCCATCCCAACTTACCTCTTCTTAGCCCTAGTTGCCCCCCAATCTGTCATAAAGAAAATAAGAATATGCAAAGAAACTTTCTATGTCATGGACACAACCCGAAAAAAAAATGGGCCCTTGTTAGCTGGGACAAGGTCTGCAAGCCCAAATCTTTAGGTGGTTTGGGCCTTCAAGACCCTGGAAAATTAAATAGCACCATGGGAGCAAGAATTTGGTGGAGATGGCTCAAAACACCAGCAGAGATCTGGGAAAAACTCAGTAAATGAAAATATGCCCCAAACACACATTAGAATCAACTCATAAGAATGCAGGAGAAAATCCAAGGCTCCAACATATGGAATGCAGCCTAGAAAAACCGACCACTCATACAAGAACATGCTTTCTGGGAAGTTCACAATGGCCAGAATGCCCTATTCTAGATGGATTCCTGGCAGCAAATGCCACCCCTGCAACTGGAAGAAAATCTACAATCCTACAAAAATCACATCCAAGATCTGGCCACTCTAAGTGGCAGATTTGTGAACAAATACCCCCAACATCTCTCCTTGGCGAAGATGGAAATCTACTCATCAGGAACTCCAAGTGGCAATGGACTGTGACCTGCAGCACTGGAAATAAGCTACTACCCAAAGGCAAATCCAGAAAATAACAGACCAAGACATTCTCAGATGGGGATACAAACCTCATGGAAGCTTCACTCTCAAGGAGGGATACACTTTTCAAGAGAAAATCCATAACCTTCAGAAATATAGCATCTGGACAACAATATGGAAATCTAAACTCTTGCCCAAAATATCTACTTTCCTCTGGCTTCTACTTTAGAAAAAGATCTTAACCTGGGACAATCTTCGAAAATGAGGTTTCATAGTCCCTTCGATCTGCCATCTCTGCCACTCCAGACAGAAGCCATGGTGCACCTCCTAAATAACTATCCACTCAGTGAGAACATCTGGAACCAAGCCACTCGGTTCATTAGAAGAACCAAACGAGTTAGAAACAAAATCATAAGCACCATCAGGGTCTGGGATTTTGGTTCCTTTAAAAGTCCTATCCTGAACAGAACATGGCAACTCTTACCAGGCTTCATCGTTTGGCAACTATGGAAGGAGAGAAACAAAAGAATCTTTCACTCCCAGTCATCTCCTCCCACCCTCCTTTGGAACACAATCCTCCTGCATCTCTAGGAAACTCTTTAGCTACAATCATGGACCAAGGAATACTTCCCAACTAACCTAGGTGAGCTCTCGCTCCTCAACTCCTAGGGCTTCTCGTTTTCACACTCCATCCCTCCTTAGCAACCCCCCCCTTTTTTCAAAATCCCTCAGTCCCTCTAAGTGGCTCATCCCCCTGCAAGGCTTCCATAAGGTCAACTTTGATGGCGCATCAAAAGGCAATCCAGGATACTCGGGCTATGGAGCAGTCATAAGAAACAACTTAGGCCAAATTCAAAGCCTCATCACAGAAAATATTGGATGCGACACCATTAACTTAGCAGAGCTTTGGGGTCTTATCAAAGGAGTGCAAATAGAACTAGATCAAAACCTCGCATGTATGATCATTGAAGGAAACTCCAAAATCATAATAGACTTGGCAACAAAAATCCTAAATGGTCGATATCCAGGGAAAATCACACCCAGTTGGCGCCTCCTTGGCCCTCTTTACAACTTCTAGGCTTTTCTCAGATCCTCTCTAACTCTAACCCCTTCACACATTCGGCGAAGTGCAAACAAAGTTGCGGAAAGACTGGCCAAGACAAGGGTTAACTCTATGCAGCAGGTCATTATCCATGATTCCAGGCAGTCCCAAAGCTCTCCCCTCTAGATCCAATGCGAGGAGCTTGCTCAGTTGGATGGCCCTGTTGTGGACGAGGGGCCACCTTTGTCTACTTAGAATATCTTCCAAGTCAGAAATGATCAAAAGCTTAGGAGTGAGCGCAGAAGAACATCAGTTGGCAGTTGATTTAGGGACCTCGGCAATCGAGAGTCAGGTGCACGGAGGTTGTTGCTTCCCAAATTCGCAAAGTCGCGAAAAGCAAGAGAGGATCTGGATCATTGATGCTAGAGGAGATCTTAACCATTGATCTAGTCTCATAGATCTAACGCGAGAAAATTTCAGGAAATCAGGTTTCGGGAGTTTGGAGCATGGAGGGAGTTGTCTACCCAAGTCGCGATATGTGAGAGAGGATCGGTATTGTTGGTGCTAGAGGAGATCTTAACCATTGATCTAGTCCCATTGATCTGACACGAGAAAATTTCGGGAGCTCGAGTTTTAGGAGTTCAGAGCATGGAGGGAGCTGCCTCCCCAAGCCGCGAAATCGTGAAATTCGAAAGCGGATCTAGACCGTTGGTGCTAGAGGAGATCTGAATTGTCGATCTGGTGCCATTGACCAGGCGCGAGGAAATTTCGGGAACTCGACAATCGGGAGTTCAAAGCATGGAGGAAGTTGTCCGCCCAAATCGCGAAGTCATGATACGCAAAATCGAGAAATGCGAAAGCGGATCTGGACCGTTGGTGCTCGAGGAGATCTGTTCAAGTCACGAAGTCGTGAAGGAGATCTGAACCGCCGATCCAGTCCCATTGCTCTTAGGCAATTTTGTAAGCCAATTGGTTGTAGGAATTTTTGTAAGTAGATAGGTTACAGGCATTTTTGTAAAAAGATAGGTTGTAGGCATCTTTGTAAGTAGACAGGATGCAGGTCTTTTTGTAAGCTCTCAGCTAGAATTAATATAAGGATCCACTTTTACTCAAAAAAAAACAAAAAAATTATTTACTAAGAAAGTTTTAGTAATTTTTCAATTTCCTATATTTATGAATTTAGATAGATTAATATAAATGTTCAAAATAAAAATTGCAAGATATTACTTAATGAAAAACACATAAAAATAAAATTTTATTTGCTAGCTAATTTCCTGTAGCTTACTAGCTATGAATTACAAATAAATTTAACTACTCTCTAATATCAATTAAATTTTAAATTTAATAAACATGATAAATATTATATATATTTACAATTAATCAAAATAATACCTTAATCTATTAACAAAATAATCTACTTATTTTTTAGTAACATATCATCTTTGAAATTAATTAATATAATACATTAACATGCTTACAAGATAATCTTACACTACTAATTTTTTCATAAAAATAACTAGAAGTTGAAAGAGAAAAAACTCTTAAAATTGTTATTTTTTTTACAGTCATTCATGTTTTAAGAATCATGTTTTAATATATTTTTATCTTTTTAAAAAGTTATTCATGTATCACTTTATTATAGATCAAATCTTTTCATTGATTTTATTTCTTTTAACCCTTAATAGATCCCAAGTTAAAATGAATCTATATTAATATTTAAAAAAATATATATATTATTTAAAAATAATCTCAATCATAAATTTAAATTTTAACTTTTTATTATAAACAATATACTTGATAAAAATGATTAACATGTTACAAGTACGAGATATTTACTTCCAAAATCTCAAGATGATTAAATAAATATCGAATCCCTTTTACGAGTTCTTATTCTCACATTCTTGATATATATTATAAATTTTGCGATTAATTATTTTACTTTTATTTTTTTAATATTTGATTATAATTAAATAATTAATAGTTGAAGTAGGAGGAGCAACTTGATTACTTAATTTAAGTGATCAAGTAATTTGAGTTTTATGTAAAAAATATTTCAATGTACAAATTAAATAACTTTGTTGTATAAATTTAATTATTTAACAATTGAAATTATTGTTATAATTATATTATATAAATTAACAATATAAATGAATTTACAATATAAATATGTTCATTTTTTGAAATACTTAAGAGATAAAATAATTAAATAACAAATCTAAATCTAAATTATATTTAATTATTTTTTTTGTAAATTTGATAAATCATTTTTGATAGATTAAATTTTTTTAGGTGTAAATTTTTAACATTTTTTCAATTTTTAGACTTTAAAAAAAGATTTTTACTTAAAAATATGATCTTTTTGATATTTAATAAATCTCCAATTAAATTAAAATAGATCTATGTTAATTTAATATATTAATATTAAAATATTAAAAAATAATAAAATATTTATTAATATATTATATATTTTATAATATTTTTTTAATCAAAAAATTAAAACAAAACAAATTCAAACGAATAAATATCTTTTAATATAAAAATATATTATAATATATATTAAGATATTTTATAATAATTAATATTATAACATATATTAAAATATTTTATTTTTAAATAAGACGAGAGGTTTTCATATAAAAAAATTATAATTCACACTTCTTTATGACATGCCACTTTTGTTTTTGGTTCTTTCCATGTGTATTTTCTACATGTCTCTTGGCCATGAAGAAAGTGAGTGGATTTTGTGAAAAGAAAATATAAGAAGAAGAAAGTGAGTGGATTTTGTGAAAAGAAAATATAAAAATTAAATAATTAAATTCTATTTAAATTAAGGGTTAAGTTTATTGGCTCAAAGTGTGACATTTTTTATAATTATAATTTAGAAATTATTATTTACTTTGTGAATTTGATTTTCTAATCACTAAAGGAACAAGTTTGTTGTAAATCCTTATATAATATGATATAAGATTTTGTATTTGTTGTAAATCCTTATATAATAGGATATAAGATTTTGTAATATACATTTAAGTAAATATATGAACTAAAAAATTAAATTTTATTTAAATTTAATATTAATTTATTGGTTTAGATATAGTTTTTTCTTTACTTACAACTTGAGCTTCCTTTTCTTTTTAAATTTTATTTTCTACTTGTTAATGTTAATAATAGAAATCATGTAACTTTATATCTTACCATATGCCACTTTCCTCTTCCCTCTATGTATTATGACTTTCATATATATATATACACTCTACATATATAGAGACTCTACATAAATTTTTATTATTTTGTTATTTTATTATTTATTATTATTATTTTAATATGTTATGTTATATTTTTTTCTGTTTGTTAGTTTGTCTGTGACATGTGGTACTAACCTATGGCTAAGAAACTGTGATTTAAGGGCATCTAAGTCGTCAAAATCACTCGGGGATCACACCCGGAGTGAGCCATACCAACCCTTAACATGGCTGGATTTTTTGTCCCCGTAGGTTTCAAATCGATGACTTTAACATCACGGAGTGCCTTAACAACACACTCTGTCACCGACTATCCTACACCTCAGGGACAATGTGTTATGTTATATTAACACCCCTCCCATATATATATATATATATATAGATATATATATATATATATATATATATATATATATATATATATATATATATATATAAATGAAAAATATATCATACAATTTAGGTGATTATTAGGATTTTGGTTAATTAATCAATCCATGGTAGACTATTAAAATATTGTTATAAACCTCCGGATGGGGTGACACGTTGAGTATGCCAGACACCTGGAACGGAGCCAGGCCTGGCCTTAAATGCACCAGGCTGAGCCCCATCCCCTCAACATTAAGGATGGGAGCTGGCCCTAACTGTCATTCTCATGACAAGGGACCTCTCCCTTGCATGAGCAGTTCGGCACTACAAACATTCAAGATGAGGGAGTTAATGGAGGAGGATGTCCCGTCTCTCCATCCACTTTTGAACAAGCCGCACCATGGATTCATCCAGTTCGTCTTCGCCTTGCACCAACGCTGCATTTGTGAGCTCTGGTGCAATCACCGAACCACCCTCTGTGTTTTTTCAATCCGATTTTTCACTCTGATGCCGAGAGAAAGACGAAAGCCACGTCATGGATCTGCCTGGTATACCCTTGTTGCCCGACATAAGAGGCTGCAAAGGATGGAACGAGCACTCTCGATGGCTCGGACCCATCTCGCGCATAGAGAAAATGTGGCCAAAACGCCTCCCATGGCATATGTATAGGAGGTCTTCCCGGAGGAGCCAATTTAGGTTCCTCCAAAGCATCTCCTCTTCACTGTGCCCGATAACTGGCAGCCACCAAGCCAATTTCTAGAGGAAGACACCATGGTCACCATTGAGAAGTAGCAAGGGAGCATCACAGGAGCAGAGAAATTTGATGAGTTCCCCACCTACTACATAGAGGAGGAGATACCAGAAGAATTGGACTCTTAGAAGGCCGCACTCGCAGCTAGACACACCTTGGACAAAGGCATAGAGAGAGGTGAGGACGAAGGAGCAGGCATGGATCAACAAAGGGAGGCAGTCCCAAGCGAAGCCGAGGAAAACAGGTCGGGAGGCACGACGAGGGAGGGTGGCAAGGTCCTCTCGCCACCTCCCATCTCGTCCATGCATGAACAGTGGCGTGTCCCACCACCTTTCTTCAACCCGGAGCACCTGGAACTGTTGTTTGATTTGCGGGGCCAAATGGCGGACCAAGTCCACCAGGTCCTCCTCATGAGCCAATGACTGGATATGCTTTACGACGCCTTCTCCAATGTGCCAGTAGGGAAAAGATTCCCAACTTGTGCACAGTCGTTCATGATGCCAGCTAGAGGAGGAGAACAGGATGACGAGGCTAGCATGGCCACTGGGTAACTGCTATGGTTATGCTTCTGTTTTGTTTAGATTTATTACTCAGGGTTATGATTAGGATTCTAGTTGCATACTGTAAAACTCTATACACAATTCAAACTATGGAATGCCATCCGTCCTGGTTTCCTACGGGTAGGATAGATGGTGAACCGCCCACTTTTGACAAAGATAACATTGGCTGCCAATTGTCTTAGTTTTCGCTAAATTGATGGTACAACTGGCAGCCTCAACATAGATGTATATTTTTTGCCACTTAATATAGTAGGAACCACCTCTTTTTTACTTAAAAAAAAATAAAAATATTGTTATAAACAAAAAAAATTTAAACTCTAGGAAGTGACTAATGAACTCCATGTATCTATCACTTGATTAGCTTCCCTTAATAGAATTAAGGATAGGACATATGGATACAGATAAATGAAAATGGAATACAACACAAGCATCCTTAAACAAGAAAGATTGATCAACTAGAGAAAAAAAAACCATGTTTGCTTTGTGAACAATGATGAAAGTACTATGCTCAGTGGGGATATCTTCTCCTCTCAATTAAATATATTGAAACTTTTATATATTAAATATAATATAACTATTTTTTTTAACTTTTGATATATTCTTTTTGTTGGTAAGTAGTTATTGTATTAATTATTGACAAAATATACAAAGAGAACATATCAGATCCAACTCTAGGAGACCATGACAATCTCTGGGTAACCAAAAAAACATGCCCAATGGGGAAACAAGGCCAATAAGTTGTTCATATGTTTTAAATCTTGGAAAATAATTGTGTGAACATTGTCATACAATTGTCTTACAATAGCTAGCTTATAACCTTCTAGATAACACAAGAAAAAAGAGAAATTAAAACTAAAACATCTGTCATCAGTGATCCTGAGAAACTTGTTGGTGAGAAACAACAAAGGTATTCCTTTGTGGGACAACATTTGAATATTTTGGGCTTGAGTAGTTCCTTTATGGGGGAGTAAAAGCCCCGCCAAGCCAATTTTCCATCCATGTGAGGATTTTTCTGATGTAGGTGTTTTAGATCTCTAAGGATTCCATTCATCTCTTGAGATTCCTGAAGTCCTCATATTTAGGATGCAACCCAAAATCTACTAGATTCTTAGTGTGCCAATAGATTTCAACTATTCAAAAGAAAATGGAGTTTCTCGAATGGGTACAACTCACGTCTGGGATTATTTCTCCTGCTTCTGCCTCTACTTTACCAAACTCCTTGAAATTGTGATCAAGACAAGCTTCCCCTTCCAAGTCGTCGATGATTGCCTAAGCTTTAACACAGAAAAAAGTAGAATTTAAATCAACTGTAGTGTTAGTATATTTGACAACTCATGAATGGGTGACAGCAGGTCGACCAAGCCTTCTTCCTCGGGATGCCATGGTTTTGAAAGAAAATAGAGGGAGAAGGCGAAATAGAGCATGCAGGGAGATAAAATGAAAGGCCCAATAATTTCAAACAAAGAGCCTCCAATTTGGCTAAGAAAATTTACTTCCAACACAATTCATACGCTGCATCCGAAATTTAAAGATGAGAGCTCAAGTTGGCTATAACCTTACCATGCCTATAATCATAGCCTAAAGTTGAGCATCCTTCCACATCATTATCCCATGTTTTGAGTTGAGGTTCCAACACAATTCATACGCTGCATCCGAAATTTAAAGATGAGAACTCAAGTTGGCTATAGCCTTACCATGCCTATGATCATAACCTAAAGTTGAGCATCCTTCCACATCATTATCCCATATTTCGAGTTGAGTTGAGGTGCAGGTACCAAGCTATCTCTAAATTCATAATAAGAGAGGGAGGATCTATCCCTACATTCAACATCCCTTCCTTCGCAATGATCATATCCTTTGAATTGCAATGACCTAAGTTCATTACGATCCCGTTGTGAAATGAAAGAGTCATGCTAGAGGTGATCCTCATTTGCATTGAGAGCATTAAGGGGAGTAATGACAACATTATTTCCTTGATCATCATAACCCAAGCCTCTCATTTGCATTAACTCTTGACGTACATCCACTTGTAGAGATGAGATATGGCCAACAACTTCCGAAGGGATACGATATAACATCCACTTGTTTTCTTGGAGTGGGTGCAGGTCGACACATGCCCACTGCTTGGTCTAGGCTGGCGAGAGGACACCGCATCCGAGGGAATTCTAATATATTATATATAACTTTAATATTATCATTTTAAAATTATTTTAATTTGATTAATATATTATATATAACTTTAATATTATCATTTTAGAATTATCTTAATTTGATTATTTATTAAGTATATTTTTAATATTATCATTTTAAAATTATCTTAATTTAATTTATTTATCAAGTATATTGCATATCATTTGGATTACTCAAAAAAATATTTTACATATGAATGGATTTTCATGATACAAAATTGTTTTTTCTTTATGAGAAAGATGATTATTTTTATTCACAATAATAAAATTATGTTATTAGTTTTTTTTACTTCATTTTTATATTTTTATTTTTTTTTAGAAATTATTATTTTTTTAGTTTCTTTACATACTAGATTTAACACCAACTTTAGTATTAGGTTTAGCATTAGATTCCCTATGTAACTTAATAAAATAAAAATAAAACTTTTCAAAAATAAATATAAGAAAGATCCATGGCTATAAAAAACAGTTTGTCTCAATCAGTGTGAGTGTGAGGATATTTTGTTTTTAACTAAAATATATTATTTTCTCTCATAAAAAGTTTTGGAACCCTACTCTTCCATTCTTTTCTTATTTCTTCTTTTTTTCTCTTCTCTTATCCTTCCTTATCTTTTCTTTCTTATAGGGTTTCATCATCATGGAGGCTTTAAGGAACCTCCATGAATAACATAATTTATTGTCCCTTCCCTACTCCTTAGTTTTTCCTCTATTACATTGATTTCAAGAATGATATAATGCAAAATGATAACATGTATTGATTTAAGTGATGATACAATGAAAAATGATGTAAAATAGTTAGATATTTGCAATGATTTCAACAATGATATAACTAACAATTTCATGGGTTTTGGGAATGATATAATGAAAAATGATAACATGTATTGATTTAAATGATGATGCAATGAAACATTGTGTAAAGTAGTCACATAGTTGCAATGATTTCAACACTGAGACAAGTAATAGTTGCATTGATTTCAGTAATGATATAAAGAAATACAAAATGATATATTTATTTTCATGATAATACAACGAAAAATATTTAAGACAATCAAGTAGATTCAATGGTTCCAGTAATATATAGTCAATATATTATTATGATCATATTAATTTATATAGTCAATATATAATTATAATCATATAAATTTATAATTGTAGTACTATATATAATTATAATCGTATTAATTTATTGTTATCGTATTATCTAGAAGGATCAATATATTCTTTAGTTTTTTATAAGTGGGAAAATTACAGGGATAGCCATTTCAACAATGATATAACAAATAGTTGCATTGATTTCAACAAGGATATAATGAAAAATGATTACATGTATTGATTCAAGTGAAAATACAATGAAACATGATTTAAAGTAGTCACATAGTTGCAATGATTTCAATGATGATATAACTAATAGTTTTATTGACTTCAACAGTGATATAAAGAAATATGAAATGATATATTTATTTTAGTGATAATTTACAATGAAAAATTATTTAAAGCAATCAATTAGTTGCATTGGGTTCAGTGATGACCTAATGAAAAACAATAAAGTACATTGATTTTAGTGATGATACAATGAAAATTGATTTTAATGATGATATAGTGAAAATTCATTTAGAGAAATAAAGTAGTTGCATTGATGGAATAACCTAATGCAAAACAACAAGGTACATTAATTTTATTGATGATACAATGAAAAATTATTTAGAGCAACAAATTAGTTGAAATGATTTCAATAATCAGAATTATTATGGTTTATTGATTTCTTTTATAGTACAATGAAAAATGATTCACTGTAGTAGAAATATAAAAGATAGCTTCTTATTACACCTATTGAATGGGGCAATAAAAACTAGCTTCCTTTGAAACTTTCTTAGGGCTTAACAATCCATAAGTCACAAGGATTCACTTTGGAGAAAGGTAATATTAATATTGGTAAGCAAGAGAGATAGGGTATGACATTTAATACAATATCTAGAATTAAATATTTGAATGGTCTATGATTTCAACATCCCTTTAACAGAGATTTACTCACTTGTTGGTTAACAAGTAGTTTATCCTTTCCTCCCTTTAAAAAATCTCTTAGCCCACAAATGATGGATCCATATTTTAAGAATATTAGACATGTACATGTATATATACATAATTTTGATAATATAAAATTTTTGTGTAACTTCCTACTAATGAAATCGAACTAGATCCATCTTAACTCCATATCTATCAAGGGTTGAGAGGGATTAAATATATCAAGGTGAAAATCTTTAACCTTTCCTCAAGTTTCTTACTCTAAAATTTTCTTACAACCCTAAAGATTTGATCCCTTTCAATGAATGATAAATAGGAAGTTAAGATGAATCTAAACTAATTTATAATTAAATTATCTCATTAAATCCCTTGAATATTTAAACAAAATTTAAAACTAAGTGAAAAGTATTAAACAATTATTATATTATCATATAATTAAATTCTTTATTTAAAAATATATATATATTAATCATAAATAAAACAACCTATGAAAATTTAATCTTATCATTTTTTATAAATTTTGGTTCAAAAATATTTTTTTAATTCTTCTTCATAACTAGAATTATAAAATACTATTTTAAATTTTGCAAGCATGAGGGACGAGCAACTTTCCAAAAATTTTATTTCGAACTTAGTAGTTCATGCTAAATGACCTGTAACCTTAAACCTTATATAACATTTATCATAATTTAAGTGATATAGTAAACGTATGAGAATATTGAAAAAGATGGTGTCTAATCGATTCCTCTTATCCATGGTTGGACGGAAGAGAATTCTAGTTTTTTAAGGTCCATGTCCTCAAGCATTTCTTCCTTTAGCTTGGCCCAATTTGAATCGATAGACATTCTCTAATTTAATGATGTTGAGTGTTATTCTTTGCTCAAATGGATGACTATGTTTTTCTCTAATTTAATGATGTTGAGTGTTATTCTTTGCTCAAATGGATGACTATGTTTTTCATATGTCTGCATTTTGAGTTTCTAACTTATCAACTTTATGCTTTGCTTTTGTTAGGGATGTGAATTTATGATTATGATAGTTTGAGTTTTTAACTTATCAATTTTATGTTTTTYTTTTGCTAGGGATATGAATTCATAATTATGATAGTTTTGGATGTGTATTGGTGTTCATTCTCATGTACTTTAGAAATTACTAAAAAGATAAAAAAATTGTTACATTGTACTGATTTCCCATAATTTCTTAACATTTTTTTAAATTCTTATACACCTTTGTAATCCATGACAACAACCCTCCAAACATAAAACCAAAACTTGTGGGAGACTTCCCCAAAGTTGACCTAAAATACAAGGGAAAAAATTTCAAGGAATTAATGAAAGAGGAGCCTTCTTTTCCACTTGACCCACAAAATATTCGAGCTAAGATTTACTAGAATGAAAAGATAAGAGGATTGAAAATCCATGACTAGAGATATCGTGAAAGAATCACCCAGCAGGAGAATACCATAATACCATAGCACATAGGACATTTAGGAAAGGCATACTTATAGGAAATGAAATGAGAGAGGAAAAAAAACCCACAACTAGCTATACACTTAGATGATTAAGTACCAAAATCCAAAACCACCAAAAAATGTCAACTCTCTCAATAATTATAGAGAATTCAAACATACCAAAATTTCAAAGAGAAAAATAATGGCCTAATGAAGGTTTTATCTAAGTCTCCAAACCAACCTCACGTATTCATCCTCATAAGCACATTCTCCAAAAAAAAAAAAAAAAAAACTCACAATTCCACAATAGAAATTCTACAACACAAAACCGAATAACCATTACTCCTGTGAGGAAAGGAAATGCTCATCCTTTCAAAACTATAATCTTGACACAAGACGTTCTTAAGTTTGATCATTTTTCACCCCATAGAAAATTTTCAACCCATATTTTTTCCGAATTACTCCTCACTTGTAATCCACTACTTTGTTAGGAAACATATCATCCTATTTGTTAAGTTTTTATAAAACTTAATAAAACAATATATAATATATATTGTGGAAGCCATAAATCTCCTTTTCGACTTGTGCAACAATTATGATAAGGTAGTTCATGTTTTATAATTGTTCTTAAATCCCCAATAATAATAATCAGGGAGTTCAATATGTCTTTTTTTTATAGAAGGATACTTTGGTAGTCTAGACAAATGAATTTATCCAACACCTTCCATCCCTTGATATAATGATCACTAAAACCAATTTTAAAAAAGTATGTTAAGATTAGCAAAACTATTATAGAAAAAAAAACTACATTACATATTATTTTGAGAAAAACTATATTTTAAAAAATAATTGTAATTAATTAATTGATGATATTTTAAAAGATAATTGCAATTTAGTTAATCATATTTGCATCATGAATCAAATTTAATTAACAACTTGTAAATGAAATTTTTAAATGTTATTTTATTTTAATTTAAGTTAATAAATTACAATTTTATAATTAATATTTTTAAAAGTTCTTTTAATCCTCTACTTTATTAATTTATATATTTTCAATTTTTTTAATAAATATTTTTAGTGTTAAAACATAGCATTTCAAAAAAAAATTCAAAATAATAAAATATAAAATTCTTGTTATTCATATTATTTTTACTTAATAAATTATTTAAGTAATACAAACCCTCTTCTCCTAATTTCTATTTTATAATTTAATAATAATAAATAATTATTTATTTAAAATGGATCATATATAATTTGTTATTTGTTTTAATATTTTTTGGATGAAAAATTGGAGATTTAATTTATAGGGTCATTTAAGAGTACATCCAATTGAAAATTGAAATTTATTTGAGCAAAAATTTAAGATGTCAACACATTTCTACATTTTGAGAACTTTCCAATGACATGAAAATCACCTCAATTAGAATTTTTACATGTAGAATTCATGCTTCATGTAAGTTGACATGCAATGTTGACTCACCATAGTATCTAGTGAATGCCACACATATAGAGGTAGTGAGATATAGATATTTAAGAATATTCTAGAGGGTCCAAAACCCTATCATTGCATTAAATGAAGGTTAAGACATGCACAAAAAAATTCCTAACCCTAACCCTAAATAGTTATCAAGTTATGTTATACACTGACGGCTAGAAAAAGAGGTAGGGATTTCATTCTTATTATATTGAGCCTTGTTTCATAAAAAATCCAAACACTAAAAGTGAGATATTAATTCACATTAGAGGAAGATTAGGAGCATCTCCATAATGAATACACTTTTCTTTTTACTAGTATTTCATAATTGATAAGAAAAGAGAAAACATACTTCTCACTTTGTAATTAATCTTTCCATATTAAAATTTTCCCACTATAAATCTTATATTCATTATGTAAATATATATTATTACTTATCTTTTTTATTTTTATTTTCAACTTTTTTTCAATCATTTATGAAGTTCAAATCTCCCAATTTATTCAATTACCTCTCTCTATATAATTTTTAATAAAATACTACATAGTAAAAATATTTATATAAATTTTAATATATTGCATAAACTTATAAAATATCATAATATAATGAAAATTTAATTTAATAAAATATCTATATAATTTTTAATCTATTTCATAAATTTATTATCATTATAGTATAATTATAATTATAATATAAAAGAATAATAATTAAAAATTATATTTTGTTTATAAGTATTTGTGTGAAAATATTTATATAATTTTTAATCTATTTCATAAACTTATTATAATTATAGTATAAGGAAATAATAATTAAAAATTATATTTTGTTTATAAGTGCTTGAGTGGGTGACATCCCCTTTTGAATTCCTTGAATAATATAGAGGGCAAATAATCGTTACTCAGATTAAGTAAAGAACTAATAATTAAAACTAAAGTGATATTTTTATTTTAAACTGAACCTTAAAATAAGGTAAAGTTTTTACGATTCTTCAATATTAATTTTGCATATATTTAATTTAATTATATGTTTTATTAATTTAATAATAATTTAAAAATAAAAATTTAAATAATTTATTTTATTAATATTATATTTAATTAAAAGTTATTATTTTCAATAATTATTATTTAAAAATAGATGATAATTTTCAAAATAATATTTATTTATTACATACAAAAAAAAATAACAGATTCAAATTAAATGTCATATCACAAAAAATGATATAATATGAAAACCACCATTTTAAGTAATTCAAAGAAAATGACATACAAGGAAAAATACCAAAAATATTATTATATTTTAAAGTAATATCGTTAAAGATTTGTTTCAAACAACATCTTTGTTTTACTACTATCAAACTAGCTAAGCATCCAACTAGTCAATCAAATAGCTTGACCTATCTCAATGTTTCATTCACATTCAATCACCCAATTTGGGCATCCTCAGACATAGTAATTCAATAACACACGCAAATAACTATCTCAAGGTCTCATTCACTTCCAATGACCCAATTTGGGCATGGTCAGATATAGTTATTGAATAACACAGGCATCATTATTTTACTACTGTCATACCAACCAAGCAAACAGCTTGACCAATCACAAGGTCTTATTCACTTTCAGCGACCCAATTTGGCCATGGTAAGAGATAGTTATTTAATAACACAAGCATCATTATTTTACTACTATCATACCACCCAAGCAAATAGCTTGACAAATATCAAGGTATCTTTCACTTTCAATGACCCAAGTTTGAATAGGCCCTGGTCACAGCTAGTTATTCTATAACACATGGTTAGTAATATTCCAATTTCCTTTCAATATCTGATAGTACTTGGAATATAGCAATATAATTGCTTGAAATAATATCTATGTATCATGACTTCAAATGTGTGAAAAAATTCTATATATACGGTGGTATTCATAGAGTTGGACGGTCCGCCATCGTAATCCTTCTTGCCTGTCACACCCAGTCAGCACTGGTGCGTGACAATACGGCCCATTCTGATGACCAGAGCAACACCTCTCAGCGTTTTGTCGCATTGGCTAACGGATAGTAGGGATCTGGTTCTGTGTACGGCCAGGTTTCGGGCCATCTCTGGCAACGGGCAGTTTTAGGATGACCTGAAGAAAGAATCCTTGTTTGTCGATTTGCAATGTTGCCCTCTTCCTGTCTTTGGCAATTCAAATTCCATAAAGAGACGTCGCAGACGACAGGGCTCTGTGACTTTCGCCCGTGAAATTGAATCAGGTTTGAGGCGGACACGTACCCTCCACTAACTATTCACGAGAAAATAATTCAGGAACTGGCAGATACAGTCCATGCAGAAACTGACCGACGGAGGGGCTGTAGGCGAGCAGAGGCCCCGCATCGAAAGTGATGGTACAGATTGGAATCCAATAGCCTTCCTTTCAATACAGTTGTTTCAAGATGTTCTGATTCATCTGATCTTGTCCCTGTAACCCTAGGAGGTAGTTTATGTGTTTGAATTAGTCAACTCAGTTCAGGATTCTTTATAATTATAATTAGCAAAGAACTAATTGACTCCTGAGATTTCATTCGCTAAAGTGTTGGAAACGTGACAGTATAGTATATAAATTGCAGCACAAATTAAATGCTAAGAAATAACGAAGAAATAATGGAAAATATAAAACAACATAACATAGTATAGTATATAAATTGTAGTACAAATTAAATGCTAAGAAATAACCAAGAAATAATGGAAAATATAAAACAAGAGAACAAAATCATATTCACTGTATTTAGATTTCTGCGGTGAGGAATTTTAGAGAGATCTTCTGGATTGTCCATAGTTAGAGTTATTGTAATCAATTTTTTGAATCCTAAAGAACTACTTGTAAAATATAAAACAAGAGAACAAAAAACTACTTGTTAAATATAAAACAAAAACAAAAGAACAAAATCATATTCAAATTATATTCACTGTATTTAGATTTCTGCGGTGAGGAATTTTAGAAAGATCTTCTAGATTGTCCATAGTTAGAGTTATTATAATCAGTTTTGGATTCTTGAATCCAAAACTGATTCATCTTCAAAACTAGTCAAAGATATGAGTTGCAGATCTATGTAATAAATACATGATGCCTGACAAAATTCAAAACTACTTATCAAAAATAGGAGTTGCAGATCTATGTAATAAATACATGATGCCTGACAAAATTGAAGCTATTGAAGTTAAACTTGTAAGCTTGAGGTTTGAGATGAGAAGCCTTAAGAGAAACCCTAAAAAGAAAATTAAAGAGAACTCTATAGATAAGATAATGTTAGGTTGTGAAAATAATATTAAAGTTATGTCATTAATAGTAATTAATGAACTAAATTATAATGTTTTTTATAATAAACCTTAGAAAGATTATTTAATTAGTATAATATTCCACAATACATAAATTTAAGTGGTAAAACTTGACAATATAAAGAAATATATGGGAGAAAGGTATAGTATTTTTATTGCTTAGAAGTAAAGATTACAATCTTCATACAACAGGTTTACAAAAGGTTTTAAATGCTTCCTAGAACTATCAGGATAAGATATATACTATCTTCAACATAATTATAAAAGGTTTTAAATACTTCTTAGCTGATAAGATATATACTATTTTCAATATAACTTCCACCATTACATGAACTGCCATTATTAACCTTTAATTGTCCTCAAAATTATAACTTTAAAAATTAATAGTTTTTTTTTTTTTTTTTTTTTGAGAAACATTGATATTTTATTTACTATTATTATCTTTATTGTTTCTGTTAATTTTATTATTAATATTAGTTGATTTAATTATATGGTAGTTTTTCTAAGTTACACAGAGATAGGATTACACCTTTTTAATTAAGCCCAAGGCTTACACCTATTGGAAATGGGCACAATTAATGGTCTTTTAATCTAAAATCTTAATTTGATGGTTAACAATTGAAGAAGCAGACATATTTTAAGTTTGAAGATGCAGGCATATTCTTAGTAGTCCTCCTAAATCAATGAATATGATTTATTGTTCATAATTTCCTTGCATTTATGAATGCATCCATTAAACTGTTTACTTTTTCACATTTACCTAATCATATTAAGAAATTACTGTAAAACGATATGATTATCACCTTTAGATAATCTAAACATAAATTAATATTTTTGCAAGCCAAATTTGAATAATTAACCTGCACTATGAATTTTCTTAGACCTGCAACATGGATTTTAGTGGACCTGACATTTTTACTCTACTAATTAGAATTTTTTTTTAACTACACTGAAATTTTACCAGCTGTAAAGCGTTCACCATTCACCAGCAGCCAGTTAACCACTGTGCTAATTTATATATAGATATAGATATCACCTATATTTCTTAGGAATCTTATACATCAATTAACTGAATTGATTCAGGTATAAACACTTTTTTGAAACTAAATAAAAAATTTATACATCAATTTAACTTAAACAGAATCTAACCCAACAGTAAAATAAATAAATCTTCCCCTCATCAAATCAATTCGACTACATTAAAATCAAATATTGTAACAATTTGAAGACAAAGGCCAACACCAACTGACTGAAAACAACACAACAGCGAGCTATTAGGGAAGATTTCACAGTGTCGAAATCGTATATCAATTCAACTTCGTATTTCACTAGGGACAACCGGGGATCTCTGTCCGATCTGTTTTTTAGCATTACAGTCGGAATATTTGACTTGACTTGGATTTAAAAGAACTTTGTAAGTTTGAAAATTTGGTTGTGTGCAGACAAGTAAGGTGCTTGGCGCTTCACCAATTCAGGTGAGAAATTTCCTATTCATTTACTGGTAATAAAGAAAAAACGGATACATAGAAATAATTCGGCATGAAATTTAAATCCTTCTTAAATTTAGGCCTGAGGCCAAATATCTGGAGTCGAGATTGGATCTATAATACTCAGGTAAAGTAACGGCTGTCGGTTTATCGAATTCCTGATAATTTTAGGGTTAACACCCGTGTTGAGATTTGAGAACTAGACGCATAACGGATCTGGGACGTACATATTGTTTCTTCACGGTAAATAATGAGGAGAATGGCATCTCATAACGTCATTGCTGCGCACTAAACAGTGCGCTGTAGATGTTCATGTAATCGCACGGGTGATTTCTGTCCTCCAAGTACGGTGGGCTTGAGGGAGCTATCCGGCTGATTGATTGTGCTATGTTTGTTTCGTTTTCTGATTCCGCCAGTCGTTCAAGAGACAGTAACGTGACACTTAAGCACCACCACATCTTCAGTGCAAGAGCTCAGGCGACAAGCCCACGCCTTGTGTTTTGTCGTTGTCTCATCTCTGCAGAGGATGAAATTAATGCCCAAAGTGACAAAGATCCTCTTCGAGGCAGTTCAGATAGGGCGCGCATTCGTTCTGCTTCACATTTGCAGGCTGGGATACTCATGATTGCCATGGAAGAAAAGAAAATGGGCGAACTTTACTCTCTGAATCCAGTCACAGGCTGTCCAAAATTCAATTATTGGAACTTTGTGGCTTAGAAATGGCGCTCGTGCAGGTCTTGAGTCGTCTGAGATCTCTAAAATTCCTGAGAACCATAATTACTTAGCAAGACCACCATCATTACCTTTCAAATGTCCGATCTCTAAACCCGACAAAACGCTTTTCATTTTCTCGATATTCTCGCTGTCTACCTGAGTTTCACGTGCTCCCA
>JASDQU010735113.1:6234-21768 GCA_032191745.1 Picea mariana
CCCTTCGATTGGGACGGTCTTGTGGGGTATCCAATGCCCCCGCCTATGTCCTTTCCAGTAAGGGACATTATCCAATATATCACGAAGACTATATCCTCCGCTAGTGCTTTATCCTCCTCAACTTGGAGAGCTTTGGGTTTTCCCAAGCTTATGTCGGCTATTCGTAAGATACTAACATTCCACAGAAGTTTTGCACGGGAGCCTTGGACCCCCCCATGACTTGTCGCCTAGAATCTCCCAAACGAGTCTGAGTTTAGCTCTTTTCTTACTCGTTCAAAAAGGGAAAAGATTGTCAGGTGATTTGTCCCTTTCACACTCGTTAAGATAGACTTGAAAAGTCGTGAGTCTTAGTTAATCTCTTTTCAGACTCATTTTCAAAAAGCGAAAAGATTGTCGAGTGAACTTGTCTCTTTCACACTCGTAAATTGGATTTGAAAAGACGTCTATTTGGCACAAGTTTATCCCTTTTTCACACCAAGTAGACTAAATGACATAAAAAATGACATTTTTTGGCGTTAAGTTGTGATTGCATCTCATGCCCTTGCTTGTAGTATTGAGCCTAGAGTCGGTTCTCGCTTTGTGTTATAAACCGTTTGCCTCAACAGTTTTGCATCCTCAACCAAGTAGAGCCTTGTTTGTATCCTTCGCAATTTGACACCCTATACCTAGGAGGGAACATTCCCCCGAGTGTCCATCTCCCGCATGCATCTCCTTGCATTGAGCATAGGTATGTTCCACTGCTAGAACTAGTTTTGCTTACTTGCAACACTCGTTTCCTCCTCTGTATCATAGCATTCATTTGTCTATGAAAAAACAAAAAAAAGACGAGCGGGAAGGGAGTATTATCTTGTATTGGTAGCAGTCGTGTCGCCTTTGAACAGAGCACAAAGTTATTGAGTCTACTCGTCATCATAATTTTGGGATTAGCATGGCCTTAAGAAGCTGAGCTCGTTACAGAGTCTTCTCTACCGACTAGTTACTCTTCCAGTCCCTATAGAGAATTTCATTGATGCCTCCTGCATCTCATGGTTTCATCATTGGATCTATGTTGTCGGAGTCTTCCATACGTCTCATGCTCTTGTTCAAAGGAAGTCTATCAACCTGTGTCGGCCACTCCTTAGAACTCTTGACTTTGCATGACGGCCATACCCTCAGTTTGTCTCAGAATCACATGATACTATAGTCCTATCATGCACCTTGGTCCTACTTTCATCATTAGTAGGTAAACTTGAACCCAGCAGTCGACATTTAATCATTGGTCGTTGACAGGGTGGTTTCCCTTGTGTTTGACGGCAAGACATCTATTCACACATTGGGATTTGCGCAGTGTTTTGGATGCCATTAGCCTTATTGGTGGTTTCCTCGCCTTTGTCAACAGTTTTCATCATTGGTTGCTATTCAGAGGGTCTTTTTCGTGTACCGCTTACACTTGGCACAAGCGAAAGATGCATAGGGTCGTTGGTTCGTGAACATGTTCTTCGTCCGATTCCCACCAAATCATGAAGCTCCTACTTTGTACCTCGTGTTGACATGAGAGATGCCTTAATGCTCTCCTTTCAGCGGGTCTCCTTCCATCGACTTCAGCTCATTTATTCTGGAAACGGAACCTAGAGTCTTATGAGTACCTTGAGACTTGCAGTCATCAGTGGCAGGTTCTCTTGCCATCGACAGTTGGGAATACATCAATGTCTCCTGATCGATGGATTATTCAGGTGTTCGACACCAGCTCCTTTTTTCACACTTGTAAAAATGTACTCGGTGCCTTGATACCTACTTTCATTATCGGTAGGTTGTCTTGTGTTTGTTAATGGTATACCTCAATGACCGGTAACCAAACGATGTCTCGTTGTGTTCGACCTCAACCCCTTTATTCACATGATGTAGACTTGCACCCATGGCAAATTGTGTAGAAGACTTGAAGACATCAATATGTAGCCGCAGCTTTCCTGAGTTGTTGCTTCCTTTTCATTGGACCAATACCTATATGACTTCAGTGATCATGGGAGATCAGATTGTACCCCATTGTATACAGATATCTTCAAACTGGTTTTGAGACTGATTCTACTAGGCCTTGCTCGTGACTATGACAGCCATTGGCATGTAACCGCATTTGTATTTGCCTATTCATGGCCACGAACACTTGTTTGGTATATTTTCACATGGATATGCAGTGTAATTCTATTGGCAACCATGTATACAAAGTCAGTGCAGAATGTAATGAGCAACTAGTTCTTCCAGCTGGTTCCCCATCACTCCACTTCTGGGTTGTTTATAATGTATTTTGGCCATCGCAAATACTCCTCTGACCTCACACATTAGGGGGCATCTGTTATAGCAAGATTTGCCTCACCCTATGCAATCTTGCACAAAAGGCCCTTTTCCATTTCCCTATTCAGACTTATCATCCCTGTTTGTAAAATCTAGAGCTAAAAATACATATTTTTCCACATACACATCTTGCCTACTATACAGCATGCGTATACGCAGGCTGCTCCACTATAGCCCACGTACATCGGGATTTTTGCCAGAAAATGAAAATTATTGTCGGGTTTCCATGTCACGATAGGAGATCTATGATCCTTGGCCTTCCATATACTGGAAACGTTCCGACTCGACCCTTCAGTTCCATTTTGAAGGCTATAAATGGGTGAATTTTGAGCTATGGAAAGAGGAGAAAGAGTTCAACTTTGAGAGCAAAGTTACTGTGGAGAAATTATTTACTTCATATTGAGTTTGCATCCCTTTGTCCTTTAAGTCTAAACACGGTGTTCAACTCCCAAGCTCTTCCCTTATTGATTGAGAACATCAATGTTTCTCTTTTATGAGCTTGTCTTTGGTGGAGGATTGAACTGGTGGAGGCCCAGCTGGAAGGAACTTAGTTTCTCGGTTCCGAACCGTGCCGACACGGAAGTCTGTAACATTTTCACTTCTACTGATCATATATTAATAGAAATACTCTTTTCCCGTCCAATTGATATCTTGCAAATATTTGAATTATTAATCCATAGATGTATTTGTCATGTTTATTAATGGATTATGCTATTGAATGTGTTAACATCATATAATATCACCATATACTTGCTTTGCTTGGTTGTTGAGAACTAGTTGTAGGTATATTGCTTTGGGTTGAGTGCTCAACAGTGGACTTCATCGAACGTCTGGACGAGGTAGGCCTTCTATCTTGTCTTGCTAGCATATTTGTTTATATAGCATACTTGAGAAGGGAGTTGATTTCTGTAGTCATTTCCATCTGTTGTGGTTTACCCTAGCCATAAACAGTTATAAATTGTTTGCCTCAGCAGTTTTGCATCCTCAACCAAGCAGAGCCTCGTTTATATCCTTCGCAATTTGACACCCTATACCTAGGAGGGAACATTCCCCCGAGTGTCCATCTCCCGCATGCATCTCCTTGCATTGAGCATAGGTATGTTCCACTGCTGGAACTAGTTTTGCTTACTTGCGACACTCGTTTCCTCCTCTGTATCATAGCATTCATTTGTCTATGAAAAAACAAAAAAAAGACAGGCGGAAAAGGAGTATTATCTTGTATTGGCAATAGTCGTGTCGCCTTTGAACAGAGCACAAAGTTATTGAGTCCACTCGTCATCATAATTTTGGAATTAGCATGGCCTTAGGAAGCTGAGCTCGTTACAGAGTGTTCTCTACCGACTGGTTACTCTTCCAGTCCCTATAGAGAATTTCATTGATGCCTCCTGCATCTCATGGTTTCATCATTGGGTCTATGTTGTCGGAGTCTTCCATATGTCTCATGTTCTTGTTCAAAGGAAGTCTATCAACCTGTGTCGGCCACTCCTTAGAACTCTTGACTATGCATGTCGGCCTTACCCTCAGTTTGTCTCAGAATCACATGATACTGTAGTCTCATCATGCACCCTGGTCCTACTTTCATCATTGGTAGGTAACCTTGAACCCAATAGTCGACATTTCATCATTGGTTGTTGACTGGGTGGTTTCCCTTGTGTTCGACGGCAAGACATCTATTCACACATTGGAATTCGTGCAGTGTCTTAGATACCATTAACCTTATTGGTGGTTTCCTCGCCTTTGTCAGCAGTTTTCATCATTGGCTGTTATTCAGAGGGTCTTTTTCGTGTACCGCTTGCACTTGGCACACGCGAAAGACGCACAAGGTTGTTGGTTCGTGAACATGTTCTTCGTCCGATTCCCACCAAATCATGAAGCTCCTGCTTTGTACCTCGTGTTGACTGATGAGAGATGCCTTAATGCTCTCCTTTCAACGGGTCTCCTTCCATCGACTTCAGCTCATTTATTCTGGAAACGGAACCTAGAGTCTTATGAGTACCTTGAGGCTTGCAGTCAATAGTGGCAGGTTCTCTCACCATCAACAGTTGGGAATACATCAATGTCCCCTGATCGATGGATTCTTCGAGTGTTCGACACCGACTCCATTGTTCACACTTGTAAGAATGTACTCAGTGCCTTGATACCTACATTCATTATCGGTAGGTTGTCTCGCGTTTGTTAATGGTATACCTCAATGACCGGTAATCAAACGATGTCTCATTGTGTTCAACCTCAACCTCTTTATTCACGTGATGTAGGCTTGCACCCTTGGCGGATTGTGTAGAAGACTTGAAGACATCAGTATGTAGCCGCAACTTTCCTGAGTTGTTGCTTCCTTTTCATTGGACCAATACCTATATGACTTCAGTGATCACGGGAGATCAAGTTGTACCCCATTGTATACAGATATCTCCAAATTGGTTTTGAGACTGGTTCTACTAGGCCTTGTTCGTGACTATGATAGCCATTGGCATGTAACCGCATTTGTATTTGCCTATTCATGGCCACGGACACTTGTTTGGTATATTTTCACATGGATCTGCAGTGTAATTCTATTGGCAGCCATGTATGCAAAGTCAGTGCAAAATGTAATGAGCAACTAGTTCTTCCAGATGGTTCCCCGTCACTCCATTTCTAAGTTGTTTATAATGTATTTCGGCCATCGCAGATACTCCTCTGACCCCACACATTAGGGGGCATCTGTTATAGCAAGATTTGCCTCACCCTATGCAATCTTGCCTACTATACAGCATGCCTACTATCTTTTTCCACATATACGCATCTTGCCTACTATACAGCATGCGTATACGCAGGTTGCTCCACTACAGCCCGTGTACATCAAGATTTGTGCCAGAAAATGAAAATTAATGTCGAGTTTCCATGTCACGACAAGAGATCTATGATCCTTGGCCTTTCATATACTGAAAACATTCTGACTCAGCCCTTCAGTTCCATTTTGAAGGCTATAAATGGGTCAATTCTGAGCTATGGAAAGAAGAGAAAGAATTCAACTTTGAGAGCAAAGTTACTCTGGAGAAATTATTTACTTCATATTCAGTCTGCATCCCTTTGTCCTTTAAGTCTGAACACAGTGTTCAGCCCCCAAACTCTTCCCTTATTGATTGAGAACCTCATTGTTTCTCTTTTATGAGCTTGCCTTTGGTGGAGGATTGAAATGATGGAGGCCTAGCTGGAAGGAACTTAGTTTCTCGGTTCCGAACCGTGATGACACGGAAGTCTGTAACACTTTCACTTCTGTTGATCATATATTAATAGAAATACTCTTTTCCCATTCAATTGATATCTTGCAAATATTTGAATTATTATTCCATGGGCGTATTTGTCATGTTTATTAATGGATTATGCTATTGAATTATTATTCCATGGGCGTATTTGTCAGGTTTATTAATGGATTATGCTATTGAATGTGCTAACATCATATAATATCACCATATGCTTGCTTTGCTTGGTTGTTGAGGACTAGTTGCAGGTATATTGCTTTGGGTCAAGTGCTCAATGGTGGACTTCATCGAACGTTGGACGAGGTAGGCCTTTTACCTTGTCTTGCTAGCATATTTGTTTTCATAGCATACTTGAGAAGAGAGTTGATTTATGCAGTCATTTCCATCTGTTGTGGTTTACCCTAGCCATAGAGAGATTTTCCTTGTTCAAACCTTTTCCTTTGTCCCATCCTTGTTAGGTGGGCTGATGCATACTTCTTATAGCCAATTAAATGGGCTTTCACCCAATGTAGGAAGCCCTGAATTCTTTTTCACACTCACTATAGACCCATACTTAAGAACCCCCTCCTTGGATCTTCCCCACAGACAAATCCAAAACTTTAAAAAAATATAAAAAAACATAACTACATGACAATATTGTGGAAAAAGCATGGGAAAACACTAAACTTTAAAGTCTAAACACTAATGGCAAAATATCAAATAAACAGTCAATGAGATTCAAGAAACTTGGAAAGAGTATGGATCATTGGAAAATGGAATCCATACCTAGAAATGAAGACTCAAGCAAAGTACCACCTGCCAAATTCCACAAACTTCCAAGCTTCAAGCCCTCAAACAAACCTCCAAGTTTCCAAGCTGCAAGCTTCAAACCCTCAAGCAAAGCATTCCCTGATGCCAAAACCTCTCTCCAACAAGAAAAACACTCGGAAAGTATTGAGTATCGATGTCTTGGAGGCCCAAGATGCTTTATTTATAAGTTATGTCACACCTTTTAGCATTAGGTTTCAGTAGAGGCTTTTAGGTTTTTTTAGTTCACTCTTTTCATCTCGAAAATGTATTTTTGGCCTGAAACGCATGCTGCAGACCCGAAACATTTCACAAAATGCCAAAATGTTTCACGAAATTTCCAAAGCATTTCACAAAATTGGAAAAACGTTTCATTTGGACACCAAAACTAGTGTTTTTTGTATCTAGGCTGAGACAGTTTTCGAGATGGGAATGAAACGTTTCAGTGTCATTTCAAGGTTGTATCCCCTCCATTTCAGGATCCAAAATGGTGAACAATGTACTCACTCAATGTAAAAAGGCATAACGATATCACAAAACAATTCCACCATGCTTGACTAGCTTCAACCATATGTATAGGCTTGCAGCAACCCTAGAGGGTTCTTCAAGTTCTTGGGGAATCCTTTTGGTTCTAGGTGAATTTTTGCAGAAAAATGACAATATGTAGGGGGCACAATTGAAAACTAAATAAATACATAAAAGTAGTGTCAGATTACAAGGCAAATGTCTCTAGCTGCAAGAAACCCAATTTGGAACAAGATACTGGCAATGACCCATGTTTATTATTCATCGCATTGGATTTCTTCCAAGGGTGCTTAAAACAAGGTCAAGTGAGATCTTTTCTATGGGATAATGGATAAGGGAAAATGTGTTAACATGATTAAATGAGATACTTGTTTCACTTCCAAGGACGATGGAAGCATAGAAATCATAGACGTCCAGAAGCATTGCATAGTCCTTTGTGCCAAGAGGATCCCAATGACAATTAAATACAACAAAGCATGGAAAACTTGAATCAAAAACAGAATCCTATGAGGGTCTTCTCATGGCAAAAGAATGTGGATAGGGTTGGGACTGTATAATTTAGTTTGCACACCTGCTCCAGTCAAAAGGTCAAGCACCTTGATTTTACAAAGCATCCAAAACATGGAAAGGCTGCAACTCAATGCTCAAGTGGGATGGAGAAGAACCCAGTGATGGCATCTCCTTCAATAGCCATTCCCTATGGTGGTCCTCCATCTTAGACAACAATGAAACACCCTTAGGAGACTTCCCTTGGTACAATGTCCTTCGACAATATAGAAAAGGAATCAAAATAATTAAATTTTTGATATATGAAAAACTTAAAAAGTGACTTTCTTAGACTAGCATTAAAGAAAGATTCCACTTGAACAACTATAATAAAATGGTGGAAGGACTAATGCCAGAATGTTTTCAAAGTTTTCAATTATGTCAGTTCTTTTGCTTAAAAATGAATCAAGGAGGAAATTGATGGAAAGGTCAAACAATCTTTGGCCAGATAAGATAGGATAATTTTATAAATGTCCAACCAGTATAGCCACTGTAAAGATGCAGTGGGAGTGTGAAAACAGCTCCTACCACTACTCTATCAAAAGCAGAAAAATGAAAAGTAGTGCAGATACAAAACCATGCCCAGCGCAAAATACAAACATCAAGGCATGCTGGAGCTAGCAGCAGAATGAGGGGGGGCGAAAGGAAGAAGAGAGCTCCCCAACGGAGTCATCAATCACCACAATGGGGCTGATGCACTGTCTGATGATGTCTGGAGAAAGCCCGGAGCTGAGGGAGCCTAGCTGTGTAATCCATTCTTCCATGTGGAAGAACAAAATGCCAGGCTCTGAAAAGCTCTGGTTGAGCCAAATGACACCTTTTTCATTTAGCCATGGACTAACCATATACTAACTCTAAAGCTTAGGGAGGAAAAGTTAGACGAGAAACCAAAATCCCTGCTTTTGACGAATCAAAAAGTATTATGCCCGCTTTTGGCAGTGTTCAAAGGCCAAGGCATTATGAAATCTATTTTCAGAATTCATAACAGGAGCAAATACCTATGATTAAAATTGGGAGATCCCCTCCTAGGAAACAAACCTTGGTCTACCATATTCACCATCGGTTCACAAGTTTTTACCATAGAGATCTTATTCAATATATGGAAAGTTTAAAATCATGTTGGTTACAACAAGACCACCATACATGCCAGATTTCTATATTCTGATTGATAAAATATAATAAGAATTTTTGCTTGCAGATTTTAAAAACAAGCTAAAAAGGCTCCCATGGAGCCGGAGCACTTCAAATCCTTGATCAGCCATAGGGGCAATACAACTTCCATTGTTAGCACAAGCAGAGAGCCTCCAGTTCAGGAGAGCATATAGCATCAGAAACCTAGGGTAAAGTCTAGGTCAAAACTAGGTAGGTGGTGGGGCAGCAAAGGCAACTTTTAAAATCACCGTCCTAAAGTCCAGAAGCTCTCTGCCAAGTAAAATAATGGAAGTAGAATCCTCTCATGTGGGAATTATTTATCATTATGGCAACGATGCTTGGAGTTAGATAGAACCTTATGTTTCCAACTTCCCAGGTACTGGATGGACTGCATGGAACTAGTAACTCTTTTTTATGGTGTGCTCTTCCACTACAAGGCCAACTTTTTGGCATTAAGATATTTTCCATAGGCATTATTTGGTTTATTTTGACCCTCCTGATGGAATTTTCTCAAATGTACAGAGTGGGGGTGTGCCCACATGCAGCCTACAGTTGTAATAATGTGTAAATCAAATCAAAGATATGTTTTGATTTAAAAAATGGATGATATATGGATATATCCACAGAGGCAATGTTACGTGTAAAACGCTTCCACTATGTCAGTCAAAACTATAGACCACCATGCCACCCAGCTTTTTATTGTAATGACAATATGTATCTGTTTCAACCAAATGAAAGATTTTCTTACAATTAAAAAAACTAATGATTTACTAGATATCACCTCGGTCCTCGTCTAAAATTATTTAGCCCACCAAGAAACACAGTGACATGCCAGTTTCACCATCTTGTATTTGGCTGCCCAGGGACCCATAAATATTTTAACTCCAGGATGTTAATATAATATTATATATTGATTGTAGGTCAGGTATGCTGGGGAAAGCTATGCCCAGAAAACATATAGTCCAGTACAGTTCATTTCAAATTGCAGTCGTTAACTCTCTATTGAATCCAAGCCATGTAGTTAATTATTATGTCCTTGTCCACTTGAATACTGATAGAAATAGTCTGATAAATTCGATTGAGGGCAGATTTGTGCACACTGTCGAATTAAGATAAGTAGTTTAAGGGTAAGCTTAACGAGCCAATTTCACCAGCTCGTATTTGGTTGCCTAAGGACCCATAAATATTGCAATTCCAGGATGTTAATATGATTTTCATTTCAAATTGCAGTTCTTAACTCTATTAAATCCCAGCCATACAGTTAATTATTATTACCTTATAAGTTGAATTAGGGCCAATTCATACTGACTGATATTGTCTGATAAATTAGATTCAGGGCCGTACACTGCTGTCTAATTAAGATAAGCAGTTAAAGGCACACTGGCTAATTAAGATAATGTAGTTAAGGAGCTTTACCGTCCGTTCTTCGGGCACATTGAAATAAATTTTTCCTCTTCTTTAAGACCTCGGAAGCTTCATTAAAAACCGTATTTTAATATATCTTATTATACTTACTCCCCTATGGCACTCCACTAACATCGTTAAAGTGGGTCTTGAGCTACATTATAATTAATCAGAACTTAGTTGAACTGAATCATACTAGTTTCAGCTCAACTTTAATAGCATTCTTTAACAGACTTATGTCCAGAAAAAGTACAATTATATACAGTTGGAGAATTAAACACGGCCCTCAATTACTCACTAGTGAAGAGACGCCCTTAGGGTTTCTGTAAGTCGTAAAACTTATCCCATAGTTTTGAGCAGCTAGTCTGTGTATGAAATCTCTGTGTAATTTCTGCTATGAATTTTCTTAGAGAGGCCAGATGAAGTAGCTAAATACATTAAATTTTATTTAAATTAATGGAATTGATGGCTTCATTAAGGGTAGGGGAAGGGGAGGAATATGTTAATATACAATATCAGAAACCACTAACAATTTAATGGAATTGATGGCTTCATTAAGGATAGGGAAAGGGGATGAATATGTTGATATACAATATCAGAAACCACTAAGTAGTCAAATATACAAAGATGAGGATGTCATCACATCAATTAAGAAGATAAAACATGAAACAACTCACTGTTACTGCATCATGTCACCGAAACTGCAAAAGATGTTAATAAAGGACTGGGGGAGGATATCACATCGACTAAGAAGATAAAACATGAAACAACTCAATGAAGATAAAACATGAAACAACTCAATGTTACTGCATCATTTTTAAAAGGGTATTCATAAAAACTTACTTGGAAAATTGGGGGTGAAAGGGGCTCCATACAAATACTGCATTCAAAGGCGTCAGGATCAATAGCAGCAATAAGGGCCTTGCCGCTGCCTACTGCTGCTGCCGCCGCTGCCGCTGCTCCAGAGCAATTTAGGTTGTTTCCCATATTGGGTACCTGAGAGGATCCTTCACAGTCAGATAATTTTACCCTCTTGGGACTCGTAAACTCCTCGCTGGCTTCTCCTGATGAAAATTTAACCATTGTTTTGGGGCTTTTTGTACCCGTTTTTCAAAGGTTCTCCGGCGTCCTTGGCACTTTTTTTTTTCACCTCTCGCGGTGGTTTGCCTTCCTCTTCTCCTGTGGAACTTACAGAACAATGCGCACATTCACATCCACGTCATTCATATCGTCCTCCTCCTCTTCTAATATGGTCTCTTCCATCACAAAGCCAGGGTCCTAAAGATGAGTACGACACATGTGCCACCAATGCCGGACGTGATTGGATTAGGCCCACAATATCACGTTTCTTGTCATAAAAAAATTGAAGTGGTATTTGTCTTTTTTTTATAAGGGGTTAATTTTAAATTCTGTTTAAATATTTTTATTTTATTTAAATTTTTTAGTAGGAGATTTTTAGGGAGTCATTTCATTTAGTTGTAAGTTGAAATTTGGTGTTATAAAAAGTTTTTGTTGATATAGAATTTGATTAGTTAAATTATCATAATTGAGCAAAATCTTTGAGGGCATTGTTTATCATATATGGATCTTGGATCATGGTAGAACTCTATGCAACATGAAAATTTTGTTAGATTCTTATTAGATTTGTGAGTGCAAAGAGGGTCTATTTGCTACAAGTTTTTCTGACTTTGGTTTTTAAAGGAAATCGTCAAATTGTTTGCATGTAAATTTTTTGGATTGGACAATAGGTTGCCCATCATTTTTCCTTTATAAACATGTCGCATTTAATAGTTTTCCACTTATAGGCATTAAACTATAGTATGTATAGTGTTGCAATATGTCATTGTCGTGGTGCTACCTAAATCATTGTGTATGTCACTTGTGGCATTCTGATCGACCCTTATGAAATATATATCTATATGAAGGGAAATAGTTAGCCTCGAGGGTTAGGTTAGTTAAGGGAACCATCTGCCAAAGACATGTTGTCAATGGAGATTCCATAGGTCACAAGTTCAAATCTGATTAAGTCCCTCAAGGTGAGACATTGGTGGTTGACATCGTCCTCTATTCAAATATTTCAAGGAAGAGAGGAGAATCTTGTTAAGTGTTATTATGAGAATGTGTGTGTGTGTGTGTGTGTGTGTGTGTGTGTGTGTGTGTCTGTGTGTGTGTGTGTGTGTGCGCGCGCGCGCGCACGTGTGCACGTGTGGAAATAGCCCATTTTTTATTGCACTACAAACCTGAGAATTATTAACACCATTATTATCACAAGAAGTAGGTTCTTTGTATTCAGTGTAATATACTTAACTAGCATAAACATCGATTATTGAACTATTCAAGAAATATGAATTACATAAATGTAAATAAGACAATAATATAGAACCTGTAGAAAATAACCCTTGTACTAATAATCTAGAAAAGAGAAAGCAATGTTCATGGGCCTCTTCAAGGGGGCAACCTCCTTTGAGCAAAACTCCAATACAACAACAACAACACTTGACAAAACATCCATAGCATGCTAGCTCTATAAATGGTTTCTCCCTAACTACTTGCAGTCCCATCACTAATGAGTACCAATGACTTAGTGGGTCTTATTTAATGAAGAGTGCCCTTTTACATTGAATAACTACCAACTAATTGCCTAATAAGCCTTATTCAAAAAATATGGCCTCGTACATTAATTGCTAACTCGTAAGTAACCCCCAAAGTAGAGAGACTAGGATAGGGCCCTAGCATGCCCTTCCCCTTCAAGAGTTGCATTGTCCTCGAGGCTAAAGGTGTGGAAACTACTATAAATCGATGTCAGTTCTCAAGTGGCATCGTCGGGTTGCGTACCTTTCAATTGGATTATGACCTTGTGAATTGTGCAATGGCACAATCAATGTTCTCTAGTGGTTAGCACTACCTTCGAGTGTAACCAAATGGACCCCTCTTCATCAAGTTATGGAAGGTTGGTCCAAACACAACAATTTGGCCCCACGACCTGCTTCAAACAATTCACATGAAAAGTTGGGTGAATCCTAAAGTGCGTTGGAATAGACATTGATAGGCAATTGGTCCAATGCACTAGAGTATCTTATAGGGGGGCATAGAATTTTGGTGCTAGCTTTTGGGAGCCCTTGTATTTGAGAGAGGACTGCTTATAGGGTTGGAGACAAAGGAACACATGATCCTCTTCATCAAAAGAATGCTTAGAGCGATGATGATCAACCCATTACTTCATACAATTGTGAGTTAAAACCATATTATCCTTAAGTGTGTGGAGAATAGTTGTTCTAGTGTTAAGTGTGCAATCTACTTTTTGAACCTTGGATGTGCTTGGTAGATAGGAAGTGACTAAAGGAGACTTTTGTCCATAGATGACTTCATAAGGTGTCATTTTGGTGGTACTATGATAAATATTGTTGTACCACCATTTAGCAAGGTGTAACCATTAAACCCATTGGTTCTATAAGTTCATTGCAAAACATAGTAAGCAGGTTTCCAAGCATTTTTTACCATCTTAGTTTGACCATCAATTTGTGGATGATAAGTTGTGCTCATGTTCAAGTTTGTGCCTTGTAGTTTAAACAACTACTGCCAGAATTTGTTGGGGAAGGTGGGATCATGATCCTGCACAATGGAAGTGAGTATGCCATGTAACTTAAAAATATGATCCATGAAGACTTAGGCCATTGTGAAGGGCATAAATGGCCATTGTAAGGCACAAAAGTGAGAATATTTGGAAAGACAGACTACTGCCACCATGATGATCGATTTGTTGTTGGATTTCAAGAGGCCCACTATAAAATCCATGGAAATGTTAGTTCAAATAGTGGCTAGGTTCTACAGTGGTTGCAAAGCCCCTAGAGTCTTTATTGTTTCTCCCTTGTTCTATTAACAAGCTTCACATTCAACTACAAAAAGTAAGGATGTCATTTTATGCCTTCCCAAAAGAAAGAGGGCTTAGCTTGTTCATAGTTTTTTCTAAAAGCTAAAGTAACCCTTTGGGGATTGACAAACACAACTCCTCTAACACCCTTTGTTTTAAAGCAAATTTTTGCACCAAAAAAGCATGTCCTTTATATCACAAGGTATCTTGCTAGCAAGTATGACCCTCGGGAGGATTGGATTCCTCTTGAAGCATTTGGATGATTTGAACCATTGTGTCATTTGCCAACCATTATTGTCAAGCTTTTGCTAGCCAATCTAGTGTAGGTAAGGATAAGGAAAAGAGAGATTCTTTCTCCTCATATTTCCTAGACAAAGCATTGGCCACCACATTTGCTTTGCCCTTCTTATATATGATCTCATAATCGTACCCAAGCATCTTAGTGACCCACTTGTGTTGCTTTAGGACAACAACCTATGTTCTAGAAAATACTTCAAACTATGATGTTTTGTCTTGATCTAAAAGCACCTCCCAATGAGATACAGGTGTTGAGTATTGACTATGTGAAGGATGGCCGTCATCTCTTGTAATGTACCCAACCCCCAGCTAGGTCATGTCACTTGCTAAAACAACCCAATAATTTTTTTTGATACTGAATCTGTATGCGGAAATAACACATAGCATGACATTCAAACTTGTGCAGTTGTCTTATAGGGCTTCCAGCGCAAGTTGGACAAGAATTCTACTTGTTGGGACCTCAGGAATTCTACAGTTGCAACACAAATTCGCCCAAAAACAACCTTGGCAAATTTCGAACATGTTATTCCCTGTCACGCAGCCTCTTTCTCCACTAATTTTCAGCTTCAAACAACTGCCAAACTTGCCCACAACAACTACCTTCAAGCTTCAAAACTCAAAACACCATGTAAAAACAACTCTCTATCAAAAAACGTGAATGTGCAATTCTAGTCTCCTACCCACACAAATTTCTCTTATTTATCTTCCTTGCTTGACTTGCACTCTTCCCCAAGTTGATTGTACTCATCCCCCATGCTCTCAATAACTATGGGAAGTGACTCTCACACCAACCCTCTTACATGAATTCAATGATTGGGCTCTATAACACTCAACAACTAATGGAAGGTTCATGGTAAGGATAATTTAGAAAGAAAATCTTTGGGTTTAATAAACATGGGTAAACTCACCCTCCAGGACCCCTTCCCTCTCTTGTGGATACTTAGCCCCCAAATCTCTGTATGTGTGCATATGCAATTGCCGATACATTTTATTCATTGTATTCAATTTGCATTATTTACATATTACATTGCTTTGGCTCTTGGCCATACATTACGTTTACAAATTAGACTGCTAGTTTGGGGTTTGAAAACAGGGATGTTACATTCCCCCCCCCCCTACAAACTGCATTGTCCTTAGTGCGCATTGCCATACATTTTACACATTGACATCTATAAAAACATTACATCAGAATACTTGATAATTCTGCAGCTTAATGACCCACGCAACAATTCCAACCAACAACTCTCTTTTCCCCTCAACCCACACATTGGTTAGACAAGAAATCTCGTAGTTGTGGTTCCAAGAACTCCAGTTGCCAAAATGGAGTCTTCATTCACTTATGTACAATTATACATTCAAACTTCTTCAGAATTTGCAAAAAATTGT
>JASDQU010735114.1:25054-44782 GCA_032191745.1 Picea mariana
TTTATTCTTCTTTGGGAATCATTAGGTTCATTTTGCATCTCTTGTAACAGTTTCATGACTGGAACCCCCAAAGAAGTAGGGAAAACTGCCTCAATGCCATAAACCAACTGGTATGGAGACATACCAATTGATCTCTTGGTGGTGAGTCTATCAGCCCAAAGTGAATAAAATAGCTTATTATGCCATGACTTCTTGTTCTCTTGCAGTGTCTTCTTAATGATGTTCACCAGAGTTTTGTTGGAGTACTTGGCTAGCCTATTTCCTTGAGGGTAATAAGTTGTGGACAGTCCCAAAGTAATATGATACTAGCTACAAAACTCTATGAGCTTTTTGGATCGGAAGGTCGCTGCATTGTCAGGTATGATTTTTCTTGGACATCCAAAATGAGACAAAATATTATTTTCCAGAAATTTAATGATAACAGAGTCAGTAGCTTTCCTGCATGGTACAACTTCGATCCACTTTGTGAAATAGTCCTTGGCAGTGAGGATCCACCTGTGTTGGCCCGAAGAAGGAGGGTGTATTTCTCCGATGATGTCCAGGCCCCATTGTTGGAAAGGAGCTTCAACTAAGATGGGTTTCAGGGGAAAAGGAAGAAGCTTCTTCTTACCTTCAAACACTTGAAATTTATGGCATGAAGTGACCTTTTGATGTACATCAAAAAACAACGTGGGCCAATAAAACCCAACTCGGATTTACATTAGTTGTTCTCTTCCAACTCAGATGCTCACCACAATCTCCTGCATGAAAATCCTGCAGAACCTTGTAAGCTTCATCTTTTAACAGGCAATTTAGAAAAATACCTCCAGGATCTTTCTAATAAAGATTACCTTCTAGAATACAAAATTTCAATGCTTTCAATTTCAGAAATACGGATTTAGGTTTAGTTAGACCAGGGGGAGCTTCTAAATTATGAAGGACAAAGATAAGTTCTACGTACCATGGAGAGTTTACAAATACCTCTTTCACGTTTGGAGTCACCTGCTCTCCCTGTTCATCCATTGCCGCCAAAAAATTAATATCTAGAGCATGAAAATTAGACTCAACCATTAGTTTGGCCAAACCCTATCCTTTGATCAGTTTAGTAGGTTTTATTTCAATGTCGTATTCCATAATAACCACAATCCATTTTCCTCTTCTACCATATAGATTATCTTGGGTCAGGATATCCTTAACCATTGCGTTTGGAATGTATGCAATCCTGTGAGAATGGAGAATATAGATTCTAAAGTTTTTTATGGCTTTCACCTGAGAGAAAGCCTATTTCTCCATTTTTTTATAGTTCAAAGCAGAATCTCTCAAAGATTTGCTGAAAAACGTTATTGGTTGTTCATACCCTTCATTGCTTTTCTGCAACAACATTGCTGCTATGGTGTGTTCAGATGCAAAGGAGAAAAGGTAAAAGTCTTTGGTGTAATCTGGGCTGATTAGAACTGAGGCTTGGGTGAGCGCATGTTTCACCTTCTCAAATGACTGTTTGGACTCGATGTTCCATTTGACTTTTGTGTCTTTTTTCAACATATTAGTGATGTTCTTGAGAAGTTTGGCTAAGTTTGGTATGAACCTTCTAAGGAAATTTATTTTTCCAATGAAAGATTGCAGTTCTTTGATGTTCCTAGGGTGTTCCACCTTCTGGATGGATTCTATCCTACTGGGAACTATTTTAATTCCGTCTTTTGATATTATGTGTCCCAGTAGTTTACCTTCCTCTAACCCAAAAAGGATTTTCTTAGGATTCAATAAAATCCCAAATTTCCTGCACTTCTCAAACACACGTCTGAGGTGAAGTAAGTGTTCCACATCAGATTTGGAGTAGACGGTCACATCATCCAGATAAACGACTAGAAATCTTCCAGTCTCGTCCACAAAAGAAATGTCCATTGCCCTTTGAAAATAAGCCCCAACGTTCATGATACCAAAACGCATCTTCATGTACATGAAGGTTCCCTAGGGTGTGGTAAAAGTTGTCTTCTCTTGATCTGTTGGGTGGACAAGAACTTGGTTGTAACCCGAGAAACCATCTAGTAAGGAGATCCTACTGGACCCAACCACCTTTTGTAAAATATGGTCCATTTTGGGCAAAGGCTAATTGTCTTTGAGGGAGACTTTGTTCAGATTTATGAAATCTATGCAATGTCTGATCTCGCCAGTTTTCTTCCTGGTAGGAACTAAGTTAGAAACCCATTTGGAAAATCTCAAGGGGACTATTATCTTTCCATCATACATATTTTTTATTTCTTTCTCTATCAGGGTAAGCAACTTGGGATTAATTCTCCTAAGTTTCTGTCTGAATGGCTTGTGTTCTTCTTTTATGGGAATGTGATGCTGTATGATACTTGTGTCTTAAGATTTTAGTTCCTCGTAATCCCAGGCGAAAACATCTATGTATTCCTTAAAAAGTTCAATGTATTTTCATTTTTGCTCAGTGGGTAGAGATTTAGAAAGTTTTATCATCTTGGGTTTTTCTTCTGTTCCTATGTTACATTCTTCGACCTCCTTACGACTAGCTTCAATTTTCAATTTTTTGGATACGTCGTTAAAATCGAATAAGTCTTCTAGTGGAACTAGACCTCTAGGTAACACATTACTTTTCAACTGTAGAATACCAGAATCTATCTCATTATCATTCAATCCATATGCATCTACTTTACTTTCATTGAGCTTCTTGGAATCTACATTATTTACACTAACACTTTCAAAAACAGATTTATTTACAATCTCATCATAATTTTCTAAATCTATGTTTGTACATTCGAAATCATTCTTACACTGTAAGAAGTCTTCAACTTGACCATCATTTCCAAATACTTGCCAGTATATGATGTTGTTAGTAACGGTTGGTCTGCACTTCACCTCCACTATGTACTTGCAAGTGGGATGGAAAAGAATTTTACAGGTAGTTGTCGATGTGGTCATCTCGTCTGCCAATATGTTTTGTCCTCTAGACATTATCTGAAAGTCGATTTCAGTAAAGCATTGAAGAGAATCCAAAACAACATTCCTATAATCCCTAAGTCTAGAGTGTTTATCTGCATACTCACCTTTAATTTTCTTGATAATCAGTTCAGAATCACCCCTTACCATGATCTGTTTGTCACCAACTTTGTTTAGTAGTTTCAGGCTGAGCATCAAAACCTCATACTCAGCTACATTGTTAGTGCATTGAAAATTTAGCTTGTAAGAATGATTCTCGGAATACCTTGACGTATGGTTATGCAACCAAATTCCAGCTCTAGCTCCTTCTTTACTCATAGCACCATCGAAGTCCATGCTCTAGAAATCTGCTGGCAATTCCTCACTCTCTTCAATCAGGGGTTTCTTACTTTGACAGTTTTTTTATCATCCTTTGAATCAGATGTATCATCTTCCATTTTTGCATTTTGTTCTTCAAAGTCACCATCATTGTATAGAATGAAAGAGTCTATATCAGAGTGTACGGAGTATAGTGGGTAATTGTGTGTCTTTTCATGGCTGCTAACCATATACTTCATAAGTGTTTCCCTGTACAGTCTTCTCTGTTGTTTGAAAACCAGAATGGTGGCGTAATACATATCTAGTTGCAGGGTTCCTCTCAATTTAGTTCCCCAAGACCTTGACAGCAACATACCATACTTGCGGGGAATATTTGCAACAACGATATCCATCACCATACTTTTCACTGGGATTTGAGACAAGGTGATGCATAAGTTTTTAATCAGGCCTATACATTTGACTTTGTTGTAGTCGAAAGAATGCAAATCTTTGTAGGGTCTGGTGACCTCGAGTCCCAACTTTTCCATCACGGCTTTGGGCATTCGGTTGCGAGAGGCACCCAAATCTAGCATATCGTTGTGTAATATCAGATCATGGATGTTTAGGATGATGTCAAAGGGGGCCATGACACCATTATATGTTTGATCGTCAACTTCAGGACTAAATAGGAGCTCAGGTTGATCATCGACAAGGTTTACTGTGTCAGAGTGATGCGTAGATCGAAAATTCAAAGCTTTAGTGCCTATCTAGGGTTCATTTCTTAAAGCTTTAATCACCTGAGACCTGTAAGAGTTTTTGTTCATCAGCTCAGAGAGGGGAATGGGAAACTTCAATTTAGTTAGTTCCCCTTCAAGGCTAAAAGGAGCGATGAATTTTCTTAAGGTATGCATTTCTAGTTTATCGGTAGGGGCTCTGTGGCTAGGTACACTTGTTTGAATGGTGGATGAAGCTTCATTCTGACTTGCTCTTTTAAGAATTTCTGGATTTTTTTGCGCAGGAGAATCAACATTATTTCGCCCAGGGACTTTCTTGCAGGGATGATTTTAAGGATGTAAATTTATTTTAAAATGTAGAAACCTTGGCGAATATTACTAATCTTTCATATGCCAACTATAAATGATTAGCGATATTTTTGTAAAAATATTCAAATTTCTAAGTATTTTATATAGTTTTTATAAAATTTTGGCGATTTTTAAGGTAAAATAATTTTGTCTTGTGGAATTTGGGTGAATCGTTTTTAAAATAGCGAATCTTGTTTTTGGAAAAACATGGAAAATTAGCCCATGAGCGAAATTTAGCCCCTAAAATCATCCTTGCTTTCTTGGGAGGGTTTTCTGAAGATTTCTTGGTTTCAGCAACCTTCTTTGAAGAGTTTTCTTTTTCCTTCTTACTCCTCTAGTTATACTTCCTGTGAACCTCCATTATAGCGTTCTCAAAGGCTTGTTGTTTTATTTTCTCAGCTTCTTCATTCACCTCTATTTGTGAAAGGAGAAACATCTTGTGCTCTTCCTGGGTGAGGAAAATGGATTCATGATCATGATCATGGTGACCCATTAGGTTTATATGAGTGTCATCAAACTCCTCGATTACTTCCTCCCCATCATCGACGTAATTATCCTAGAGAGGTGGTCTAATTTATTGATCAGGCCCCCTCTGTTCTCTTTGATCTCTAGGATTTCTCTGCCTGATCTGAGGTGGATTTATTCTAAAGTTTGGGTTTCTAATTTGAGGGACACCTTGGTTCTCCCTAGGTGGGTTTCTGTCAGTTACAATGAGTCTCTCCATCATTTTCTCCATATCTCTGGCTAGAGAATCTAGTTTGGCGTCTGATGAGGAAGTAGAAGTATATTCTTTAATAGTGACTCGCCTTTCTGTTTTCTGTCTTGCCCTTCTATCCAAACGATTTTCTTCCACACTGACGACAATTGTTTTCACGTCTTCCAGAGTTGCAACATTTCTCTCTCTTAGTTGATAAGACATATCTGTGTAAAATCCATCGGGGAACTTTATTAATTCCAAACCTTGTGGTGGTTTGATATCAGTTGGAATTGCATTGTACAAATTGTTGAAACGAGTGCAATAATATTTCACTGTCTCGCCTTGGTTTTGTCTGATGTTCTCATATCCTAACAAGATATGGAAAGGATTTTTCTTTACCTCCCACCTGTGAAGGAAAGCTCAATGAAAAACTACAATGTCAATTGTAGTAGCAGCAGGTAAGACCTTGAACCACTTTTTTACCTCTCTAGTCAAACTCTGTGTGAATAATCTCATCTGCACATCAGCTTCATCTACTTCCTGCAAATCAAAATAATCATTCATTCTGTCAACATGTTGTTGTGTATTCAGGGAACCAGTACTATCAAACTGAGGGAGTTTGGTTTGATAATCTTGAGGCATGTCCTGTAAAGGAGCAACCAAAACCAATGGAGCATATCTTGCCTCCATGATTGGTGGAGGGGGATGAACAACAACCTTTGTGATATGAGAGGTAGTGACTGAAGCTATAGAAGATGAAGGTCTAGGAGGAATGCAGTGACCTGGTTTAGTTTTAACAGAAACTATAGCAATAGTTAAAACTGGAAGTTCGGCGGACTGTTGAAGATGGAGTCTGTCTAAGGCTTTACCAAGATTCACAACTAGGTATTTGAGATTATCAAACTTGGGGTGAAAATGTTGATTAGCTTCAACTCCGAGAGAGATTACTTCATGGGTCCTGGGTTGAAATATGGTTTGATCTAAGACCGTTTCACTAACATGACTTTCATATTTTGTCTTGAAAAGGATTTGTTGAAATGATATATCAAACTCGAGATCTTGAAAAGCAACTAGCTTCTCTAGGAGAGAAGGGGACCTTAGAAGTGGATTGTGACTCCCGGAAACCTCTGTAGTGTTTTTCTTCCTGAATAATTTTTCGGGATTGTCTATTACTACTACAGGCTCTAGGTCTCGATGAGATCTAGTAAAAACTCTTTTGGGAGCCATAATTCTAATTTTTTATTTTGTTTTTCTTTATAAGAGAATCTTAAACTAAATATATACAAACTTTAACAACCTCTGAACATTATCTCTTTATATGTTTGGATGTTATGACTTGTTCAGAAATAAGGTTTTCTTTGTCTAGGGGAAAGAAATCAAGGGGTGAAAGTTTGTTCAGTTATTCCCTAGTACAGTCACCATTTATGTTATCAGACTGTAAATTCCCAGAGGTTGTTATCGGGTAGAAGAAATTTACTAGAGGTAACCTTATCCAACCACTTCAAAACTGGGAGCTAGCCCTACCAGTTTCAGAGAGGGATCTCTCTATAAGAGCTAGCCCTAGTTAAATAGTGTAGGTCCGAATGTTGTTTGTTTTTATAAAATGGATGAAAGGTTTTACGCATCCATTGGGCTATGGGGTCTGTTTTATGAAGGTAGAGATCGAAGAACAAATATAAAGATTCCTTTCACTTGGAAGAATAATGCAACTACTAGATTCTTTAGCAATAAAATGATGGTTAGCAGAAAAAAGGAGAGATGATTAATTATAACCAAGAAGCATTTAATAATTTCTTGACTACAATATAAGAAGAAAACAATTATATCTTTAAAATCTAGCAACAGAGTAAGCAAAGGTAAATTCTGTAACTCTAACACCTTTTAAATGATCAGACTAGAAGAACAAGATGATAACTAGAAAATATACACATTCAACTGAGAATAGAAAACTTCACCAATAGATGACACGCATGAATCCTGTGAAATGCCTCTTTATTACTGAAAGATCTCCTTGATAAAAATTACAGTGCTTACATCTTGCTAGGGCGTAAAAATCAACCCTCAGTACTTCTAAGTTTGAAGTATTTATAATCAAAATTACAAATGACCCTAAAATAAATGACCAGGACGTGATAGACTCTTAATCTAACTAACTAGCTAACAAGATACCGAAATTTAGGAACTTTCGATGATGTCTCGAATTCTTCACGCTGAATCTGGGGAAGGTTTTTGGTGAGTCACCCACATGACTTTGACTGATTTGTTTGTTGACTCAGCTTGTACACCTCATTTCCTACTCAATCAAATTGCATAGCTCTTCCCATCTTAGCTGAATGGGAATGGTGACTTTGAGTAGTCTATGGTATATTTCATTCACTTTTGTGTACTTGGAAAAAGTTGGGTTGATGATGAAAATATATTTGATCTCGTGTTGTATGCTGATGTCTGGCTGTAAAGTCTCCAAGAACCCTTTGCCCATTATACTTCCTTGTATCCCCAAGAACTTGGAACTATCCTTGGCCATTGTAGCCATCTTCTTCTTGTAGTCTGGAAGGGTCATCAGCTTGTCATTTAGAACCATTAAACTAGGAAGACCCTTTTTCTGCAGAGCCTCGATCTTGCTGAAAAAACTTTTAACTCCGATGTCCATGTTCCAGACTTTTTCTTCCAATTGCAACATCCGTCCTCTTTTGGTCAGAACCCTATTGACTTCGAGGATGGTTTTTGTCATGTCTTCGATATTCAAGTATTTTAGTTCTTCTCTAGTCTTAGAGTTTAAGAATTTAATTATTTCATTGTCTTTAGTGGGAATTTCTCCCAACTCTCCTTTTATTTTGTCAATAACCTGCCCGCTTCTTATCACTAGTTCATTTTGCTCAAACATGATCTGTACCATAGGCCATATTTCATTTATGAATTTGGAGATATCCATCCAAATATTCTCCTTTTCTTCAACAAGGGTCTTGCCTACCATTGTTTTCTATTGCAGCTGCTACAATTCATGTTTTAACTTTTCTGATGTTTTCTTCTCCATGTTTTAGTTGGTCTGGTAAGAAGAGTTGAGTTCTTGAAGGCTCTCAACTTCCTTTTTTAGTCTATTGATTTGTGTTTCTTGTAAGTTCATCTCTCCCATGGACTTTTCCATCTCCACAGTGTTTTCCAGAGCTGTGAGTGGGGTGGCTGATGGGATTTTCATTGTGGTTCGCGTTGCTATAGTTGTTGTGCTAACTCCTGTGAGGGGAACTTCACTCAGTGGAATGACTTCCATGGGTGTTGTCTAGTCCTTCTCCTTTAACAACCTTTCCAGCTCTGCTTCCATCTCCCTTAACTGTGCATTATGCTCCATGATCAACTTGAGCATCTCATCCTTCTCACCTTTTGTCTCACCGATCTCCTTAGCTTGTGCATCCTCTGTGGGTGGAAATTTTAGTTGTTTTCTCAGAGATGCTATGTCAACGTTCTTTTTCTTTAGCAACTCCTCTGTTCCTTTCACATTTGAGGGATCATACCCGATCTTGACTACCAATTCCTCTAAGGATTTTATCCTATTATCCTTTGCAAATAGGGATATCTTTTCTAGTTTCTATTGGGTCTGAACATTGTTTAGAGCTACCTGTAATTTTTCACTTGTAAAGGAAGCATGGGCCAAAGTGGAAAAAACCATTTCTCCAGTCTGTCTATGCAGATCCATCTGGTCAGTTGGATGAACTTGTTTAATATCAAACACAAGGGTTTACCTTTTGTATTCAATGATTTCTTTGGGTTCATGTACATATGCCTGCAGAAATGCTAGATGCATTCTTCCTTTTTCTGTGTCAAAAGATGATAACAGTCTTTGTTGTGATGTGGATGTTTGCTTCCAAAACTGAGAATAGGTGCTATTGGTCAGTGTCCGGTTTTTCTTCTTAATCAGATCATATGTTTCAAAGATGTTTATCTTTGTAGATCCCTGTGGAATTTGGGTGGCCACAGTTATATCAGTCTACTTCTTTGAAGAAGAAGTAGACATTGTCTGACAGTTGATTGAAGGAATTGGTGTAACTTATCCCTTAGCCCCTTTGGCAGACTGAGTATCTTGCTCACCAGACCTGGGAATAGTATGAATGGTCTTAGGCTTTTCACTATATAACTGAAAATCCTCCATTGATACTTCGGTGACCGAAAGAGAGGTATCTTTCCTTGGTATTTTTTCCTTTGGTACTGGTGGAGTGGAAGTCTGTGAAGTCAGGATTAGGGAAGACTATTGTTCAGTGTCTTTCAAGGTGTTCCCTTCCCACTGTTTCTGATTTACATACTTCTCAATTTCCGGTTTGAGTGTGTGAGCATACTGTGCACTTTTGTTTTTAGCTCTCATTTATGTGATGATTCCACTTGGATCATATTGCCAAATGAAACTGGTGTTGAATTTCATTTCCTTTAATATCTTTTTTGCATCTTCTTCAGTGACTCGACTGTTGCAGATAAAAGGTCCTATCTTCCCCTTAATCCTCAGCTGTTGTTTTTTCTTCAGATATACAAAGTGAATGTCATCTAAATTTATCATCTTGCGAATACACTCCAGTGGAAATATCCGCACGGGTAGATATTTGGGCAGTTTGTATGGAGCTAACTCACATCCATACACTCCAATCTCTGTGTGGTCTTATACAGGTACCAATCTCCAGTCTTTGCGAGGTCTGAGAGGTGTAGGATTCTCTGGATCTCCTCATTTATCCTTGGCTTTGGTCTGCCACTGAGCATGCTCACCACTAGATGGTAAAACTACTCAATGAAATGTTTGAAGCTGAACTATGTGGAGTTCCTCTGGAGCAACGAAGTCCAAGATGTTACTGCATGTGGTTTCCTGTCGTTGTCCATTTTCTACATCAAGAAAGAGAACATGTCTTCTTGAAATAAGGTGAACATGTAAGCCAATATTGAGGAATACTGGAACATGCCCTCTGTGGCGAATTTTGAATGTTGATCATGGATTTTCTCTGCCAGGAAAGTGTTGTATTCGAACTGGATGGTGGCCTTTTCCTCTATAGAGAAAATGGATAGGAAACCCAATATAGGTTCATCTTCCCATTCATCTAAAAAATATCAAAGAAGACAACAAAGCGATGAAATAACTTGGTTCCCCTTCTCTGAGAATAGGGAGGAATGATATGGGGGATTTTTCTTGGGGAGATAAGCATCATGTGGGAGAAAAAGCTCAAAAATCTGTGCTCTTTGAGGAAAGGATAGGTTCTAGTACAACTCTGTTAGGGTTTCAAGGTTGAAAGAGGAGGCAGATTCGGTTCTAGGTATATGCCTCATCTGATCAATGGCCTATGGGGTGATAAAGAATAGAGTTTCTCCAGATGATGAAACTATGGATCTCTGGTCGAGGAGGTAATGAGCTTGACATTTGAGGGCGAATTCAGGGAAATGATGGACTTGGGGAAAGAGATACAGAGGAATATTGGAATCCCAGAGCCCAATTTCATCACTTTGATCTATGAATGTGTCTTTAAACCATGATTGGAACTCCGCGAAATTGAATTTGCACCATGTCTCTAAGATTAAATAATCCCTTTTAGCTAATGGGATCCAGTCGAGGTCGACAGGAGGTGGGAGGAAAGGATTTTCCTCGACCTCTACTTTTTTGGACTTTGGTGCCATTTCTTCCAATGGTACCTGCAACTAAAACAAAAATGTTAGTGGATAATGGCTATGGCTGGGTAGATGGCTGAATTAGTGAGGGGGGTGGAATTGTCTAGTGTACAGAGAAAGTGAACAATGTGCAAATGGTGGGACAGGGGTTACTTTTGATTGGACGGGTATCCGTTCGGTGTGGGGGACAGGTCAATAGGATAACGGATATGTAGCCTATAATAAACAACCAACGGATCCTTAGGAACATGAGGAGGTAGGAGAAGGATGCATGATGTGTGTACCTGGATGATGTGGAGGATGATGATTGGGGGGATAAAAGAGGGAGACATGATTTGTAACGGGTGGACGGATAAGACAGGTGGAGATGGATATTTAGATGTGACATCATGAGGTGGTGGCGGTATGTCAGAAGGGAAAAGATGTGACACAATATATTATCGACACGTTGGGATGGGGTCCGCTGGGAACAGACGCCTCATTCCAGGCCCCCCCCCACTGTTAAAGGTAGAATAGTCGGGGGAGTCCAAAATCTCCTATAGACCGTCCATTTGCATGCCATTGGGACAACCGTAGATCTATGTGCACTTGTTAATCACCATTCCAGACGCCCCCCCCTGCCCATTGTTAAAAGTAGAATGGTCGGGGGGTCCGAAATCACATCTTATCCGTATATCTGTGTGCCAATGACTCGATCGTAGATCTTTGTGCAAACTTTAATCTCCTGACATGATTTAATATATGCATTAGAACTTAGGCTTAGTTCTTTTTGTGAGTTTTGTGTGTTGCTTCCCTTTCTTTTGTCACCATGGGGTTAGGAAAGCACCTAAAACATGAGAGTCATACATTTTCTTCGAACACCATTCAAACTTTATTGAAAGAAAATTTGGCTAGCCTATGTCCTATCCTACCTACCTACCCCTTTAGCCTAGATTAAACTGTTGGACTAAGAGATTACTCTATCCTAGGGTTATTTGACCAAGATTAGATAGTTTGATCAGATTTATTCACTAGCTAACCTATCTACTTGGCTAAGATTAAACAGTTTAGCCAAGATTATTCAATAATCCTATCAACATCAATTCAAAAGGACCTAACCATGTTTAAATAGTATGGATCAATTCATTTTAATTGCATGGGGATTTGTTCATTTTTATTCTATGCCCTCTTTATTCTTTTTCTTTCTTTTCTTTGTTTTTCTTTTTCTTTCTTTTCTTTTCTTTCTTTTTCTTTCGAAAATATTTTGCATGAATCAAATATTATTTGCAAGATAACAAACATCAATAGTGAAAATTTTCCAATCACTAGATGATCCTATAAATTATAGGGTTATAACAGGAGGCTAGCATAGAGAGCTCGTGTTTGTTGGCGTTAATATTTGAGAAGTGCTAAGGAGAAGGGTCTACGGGTGCCACACAACCTACGATGAGAAGGTGAAGGGACTATGTCAAGTTAAATTGGTTCCCATTTGGAGCCCGACGAGCCATTCAGTTCGGTGATTTGAACGATCCTATACCAGGAGGTCGAGCATCCCTTCGAAGGGAGATGGATGGTCTGCGACAGAAGTGGTATGAGAGCCTGATTTTATTCTCAAGTGGAAAGAAGGAGATAAAGAAGATACTCCAATACCAATAAGTGGTATCAGAGCTTGATTATCTATAGATTGTAGGAAAAGGTGAAGAGAGACAGAGTAAGACACTCTATGGAGACTGTTGCAAGGTGTGGAACAAATGATGAATTGTAGGTGAAGTAAGATGGTCGTTGGAAGTTATGGGCAGGGTCGAGAAAAAGTATATATGTAGAGAAGAAAAGTAGAGATGGACAAGGAGCTCAGTGAAATATGGGAAGAAATGGAGAAGCTAGAATTCAATATGTAGAAGGAGGCAAAGGTGCGCTGGAGGTATGAATGGCCATTGAAGAGGACAACGAAATGGCCTATTTGGAAGTTGTGGGAAAGAGGGAAACAACATGTGTTAAAAATATGGTTGAGGTATGATGAAAACCTCAATGATAAGGGAAAGAGATCTAGTAGAGGTATTGTAGGTTTCCAGGTGGGAAATGAGAAGGGATCATTGGATCTCGTAGACTGCTAGGTGGGCAGAGGAGACATCCCAAATTTCTAGGTGGGAAAGGGATAAGAGATGAGATTAGCTGATAGTTCATGTCAGAGGGTGTTGACAGATGAGGAGGAGGTGGAAGAAATACCTCGCTCAAATGGAGATTCACGTGGAATTTTAGACCATGTGAATGAAGATGATGAGAAGTTAACAACTTCCACTATCGAGGAGAAGGATCAAAGGACCGTTCTGATCATTGGAGGAGTCAAGATATTCCTGCCAAACAGCCTAGGGGAGGCTAGCATAGGTGTTGCAGATGTGACAGAAGAACAAAAAACTGAGACTATCATGGAGGAGGAATAGATATTGAAGTCTATCCCAACATAAGGAGAACGCCCAGTTGGATTACTCACCTGGTGGGAAATGGACCTAAGGGCACTGTAGGATTGGTTAGATAGTTCTGAACCATAAGGTGGTTTCCATAAGATATCCATTCCATAGGAGACACACCAACATTAGTTACAACTGGAGGAAGTTGGAATGGAACCAACTGAAGAACTAACAAGAGTCAAGCTCAGTGATGAGAAGTCTGCAGGAGTGGAGGTTGAAGTAGTATGGAAAACTAAGTCCATAAGAGATGAAGGAGATAACTTGGGATATCAAACTGATTTACCCATTGACAAGGAAGAAGTGCATCAAGATAATCTTCAACAGGAAAACCAACTGATGGATTAGTTGGACGAGGTGGTTGAGGAGATAAGGAAGCTGATGCTGGGGTTGACAGAGGAAGCGGTCAGCAAGGGGAAGCTAGACAAAAGGAAACCTGCATGAGCAACGGGGCTAATGTAGCAGCAACAACAAAGTAGAGGAGAAGAAAGAAATCTCCGGGATAAAGTTTGGGATCTAGGAGGATGTCAACCGAGATGGAAAGATCATGAGAAGGAGCTCATGATTTTCATAGTCGTGGAGTATGATGTAGGAGCATCGCTCCACCTCAACATGCTCCAGTCGATTTACACGCGTGGTGCACATTCACAGAAGGGAGAGGCGCTACCCTCTCATTTTTCCTTTGATAATCTAAGGTGTGATCAAGGCAATTAAGGCTGATAGGTTGGAAGAGCCAAGTTGTTCCTTCACACAAATTGGAGATACAGTCGGCATTAAGTGGTTGATGGTAGGAGGGATATTCATCTGATTTGGAGTATATTTCAATCATTGTAATTTTCCCATTAGAAAGGCGTTTTGAATGGTGATTTGACACCACTAGTTTAGCTTGGAGGGATGCTCGTTGAGCCCCTCTTGTAAAACTATTTGTATTGTATTCCTCATAGAGGCTACTGGAACTTGATGAAAAATCATTGTAAGCGAAGTTAGGGAGGTTGATGAAAGTCGAGACTCAGTCGCAATCCAAACTCCAATATTTGTAATTTGATATTCTGTCGTTAATAGAAAATGACAGTTTTTATTGTTATCAATTTTTTTGTAATGGATGTTGTGTTATGAATTTCATTTGTATGCATTTGAGTTATAGATAAATGTTAGAAATCATTTACAGGGATATAGATACAATTTTCTATCTATAAGTGTGTTGGATTAGGTCTAGTTCTCTGGGCTAAGTGCAAGGAATGCACAACAAGGTGTGGAAACTCTGTGAGCCGACGCAAGGAGTGTGTTTCTGAACTTAGTGGATTCAGAAGAGAAAATGCCAGGAGGGCATACCTGGATAATTCACAGACTTGGGAGGAAATTTCAAGGTGGTTGGGTACCTTGGAAGGAAATATTGTGTAGGAGGGACTAGAGTCCAGAGTTATTGAACACTCTAAAATGCTTTTCAAGGAGGGCATAGAGAAAGTACAAGAGTGTACAAGAGAAACATGATTGGAAGTGTTGGAATCCTTAAGATAAGCCCAGGGTTGATGAACACTATGAGAAAGGAAGGAAGGCTTTGCAAGAGTGCATCAAAAAAGGAAAGGAGATTCCTTAAGATGCTCATATAGGCTAAGGAAAAAGCCATCGAAAATCTTGGATGAGCGCAAGGAGTGCGGTGAGGATACTATAAATCCATGTTACAATGTCAAGAGGAAGAGAGAGAATCTTTCAAAAGGGCAAGAGAAAGTTCCCTGAATGACATAGAGGAATGGGGAACCGTGAAGGTTCTCAAGCTGAGAAAATTCGCAGAAGAGTCTGCACAGAACTCTGCGAGGAGTGCAAAAGAAGTTCAAGAATAGTATAAGTCTCAAAAGGGAAAAGTGCTCCAACTGCACAGAGAAGTCGAGGAATTTCTGAAGTTTCGAAGACGATAAAACCGTCCATCGTCTAGGTAGATAGGTGGAAGCAGATTCGAGAGTTCAAGGATTCAAACTTCGGAAGAGTTGCAAGGAAAGAAATTAAAACTTTAGTAAGGGTGAAGTGTGGAGTAATTCTCTATCGCTAGATCCAAAAGGACGTGTGGCATAGATCTACATATTCTGGAGGAAGAAAATTTTGGAGAAAATTCAAGGAGGAGAATACTCGAAGAGCTGGGAGCTGAAGCAATTCTAGTTGTCCATCGAGACAAAAGGCGTGGCCAGAAATCAACACTTCGTTGATTCACAAATAAGGAGAATCTGATTTGGGGGAAGAGAGGACTCATGAAATCTGAAGTCGTGATTCAATCTCAACCATTGATCACAAGAAGAACGTGGACCATAGATTTGGTCCTAGAGAAATTGTCGATTCGGGAATCTGGGAAAAGGGAGAAAGCATCTCATGAACATTTCAAAGCACGGAGTCATGAAGGGAGCTATCCCATGGTCATAGTTTGTGGTCACATAAAGGAGGGAGCCTAGCATAGAGAGATAGAATCCGTTGGCGTTAATATTTGAGAAGCACTAGGGAGAAGGGTGAACAGGTGCCACACAACCTACACCGAGAAGGTGAAGAGCATGTGTCAAGTTAAATCCGTTCCCATTTGGAGCCCGACGAGCCATTTGGTTCGGTGACTTGAACGATCCTACACCAGGAGGTCAAGCAGCCCTTCAGAGGGAAAAGGGGGGTCTGTAACATATCTACAATCAAAGAATAAGGTGGTTGGTTGGATATGGGTCTCATATCTCTTCACTCACAAAAGCAACCACTAAAGAAAATGATTCTAATTTGAGCATGCATCAAAATAAGTGCATCCACACAAACAACCTCTTCAAGACTTGAAGGATGTTCCTTTTCCATTGCCTTCTAATCCATATCCCAAATACTGACATTCCACTTGATAGTTTCAATCTATAATTTTTTACACTATGGGAGTATTGTGTCGCAATTATTAAGTGAATGCATAAGGAAAAGGCAAGTGATCTACAATTGATCTCATCAAAATCAACCTCAAGTAATCTCTCAGGTATCATAACAATCTATCTCTCTACAATTATTGAAGGACCATCTGCACTCAATATTTCACCCATAGAGCACTCATGAATAGTTTGGGCTTGAATAAATACTAGAACATGTAATAATCATGTGAGCCTCTCTACAAAGTCTCAAAGTAGCGAGACCCATCGATTCTAGGACACTTCAGGACTTTTCCCAACCATCACATCTGGGTTATGGTCACCCTGGCACTGGCCAAATCTAGGAGAAAAGATGAGTTTTCATTGAAAAAATATTGAAGGCCGGAGTCACAAAGTAACATTAGCAGTGGATCTATGGATCCACATGGCCGGATATCGACCATGAGATATGAGGAATGTTAGAAGGTTTTCAATCTGGTGTGATGTCGAAAGATGATTGCATCAGGGTGATGTGGCCCCACAATCGATGTGCCACATGTTAGCTTGATATGTTCTTTTCATAGACCCTATATTCCTATTGGAACATGAAACCTGTCACCCCTATCCCTTCTACGTGTCAGCCTCTAGTACGTTCCCAGCTAGCCAAAGTGGTTGGTGAAGTGACCAGAACTACGAAAGATTTGGGGTGTAGTGTAGTAGAGGGACCCAAAAGGCCCAAAGGTCGGAACCACATGGAAAGCTTATGAGACTTAGGTAATTCGGCAATCTAGAAGGTCATGTGCATAGAAAGTAAGGAGGCATTCAATGTCAAAGCGTCGAAGTGTCGATGTTCCTATTGGCCTGCATGTCAGACGCCTATGTGTTAAACAAAGATTAAGTCTAGTCATGGGATTAGACGGTGGATGGACTTCCACCATGGATGAAGGAACCTAGAGATAATATGTGTGAGGTGAATTCATATGGATGCCACATGGCCCTCAATCAATGAGCGCCTGAATAAATTTGGAAATCCATAACTTGTAACCCAAAGCTTGGATTTGAGCCTGGTAACAGTCATTAGAACACTACGGGTAAGAAGAAGAGAATGAATACCCGAGACATAGGATTTGAGATGTTAAGGAGAGTTAAATTTTGATGCCCCATCCCTAGGAAAGTTACTCGGGGGTCAGGTGTGTTAGAAGCATGATTTCAGTGGAACCTATCATTTGAAAACCTTATTCTTAGTGGTCCCACCCACCCCTCCAAACCCCTTTTGTTTCCCCTATACCATTTGCCTGCCCATTTTTCCAAATGTCTACCACAAGAGCCCAAGAACTTGATACCTTGATTGATGACACCCACGAGAGCAAGGAAGAAATCAAGACTATCAGTTCCAACATTAGCTCAATCAATTCAGCAATTGAGATTCCCAAGGCATAATCTTCCCACATTGAATACCTCAAATACCTCAAAGACCTCAAATCCACCTTTGAAAACTTCATGAACCATTCCTAGGACCCTTCCTCTTCTGAACAACCATCTTATCAAGATGACCATTACTCTTCTCATCACCAAGGTCCTCATACTACCCACTTGTTTAGAGACCTCAACCCTCCTGGAATTGAGGTGAACAAATTTGATGGATCAAATCCCACAAGATTGGTCACCCAAATGGAACATTATTTCTCTTTGCATGGAATTACTAATGATCTAGCCAAGATTTGTTATGGTGTCCTATATCTGGATCCATAACGATGAAAATGGTGGCAATGGCGAAAAAAGGCACACCAAGTGTATGTTGCTTGGACACAGTTTGTGGTCAAACTTTATGACCACTTTGACTCTAACACCCATTATTTGGGCCATTTGACCAAGTTAAAGTAGCCTAGGATGGTGGAAGACTTTATTTTCGCATTTGAGCACTTGGGTTTCAGAATAGAGGGCATGTCGGATGTTTTCTTTAGGGAATTATTTATTAGTGGCTTCAAAGATGAACTTTCTACCCATGTTCTCATGGCACACCCCCATACTTGGTTGGAAGGTACTCAATGAGACAAGGAGGAATAACAACTTGTATCCTCCCAAACCCACAAATGCTCCTTTCCTCCTCATCCTAAACCCACCAATTATGCCTCTCTTGCAACGAGTCCCCTTAAGATCTTGAAATTAACCAGGGATAAAATGGTTGAACATCATCTCAAGGGTATTTTTTATAATTATGATGACAAATATTTTCCCTGGAAAAAGTGTAAGGAGCAAAATAATTTTATGGTTGTGACTGAGGATATTTATGAAGAATATATTGTTGTTCCACCTGTGAAGGAACTACCACCCCCATATAATATTGCCCCACCCTCTGATCCACTAGACGTTGACCCAGTGATTTCACTTAATGCCCTCATTGGCTTCTCTTCTCCCCATACTCTCAAATTAATTGGTTACATCAAAAATAGGAAAGTCATCATCCTTGTGTAAAATGGTATCACCCTTATTTTATTCAGCGCCCCATTTCCCAAGAAGTCAATTCAAGAATTGGTGTCATCCTCATGTAATATTGTAGGCCTTTGGACTTCACTATAAAACAACTTTCAGAACGACATTTGGGCCAATCCATTTATGAAAAGGAAATGTTAGCTATTCCACATGTTGTGGATCTCTGGATTCCTTGTTTATTGGGTCAATGATTCCAAATCTAAACTAATAATCAGAGTCTCAAGTATTTTCTAGAACAACAAATTTCATCCTCGATGCAACAAAAATGGGTGACCAAGGTATTTAGCTATGATTATGATATCATTTACCAGAAGGGAAAGGAAAATTTCATGGTCGATGCTCTTTCCCGAAAATTTGAAGAAGAAGGGTCCCTTTTCCCCCTCTCCTTCATTGTACTGGATTGGCTCCAAGGTGTTCAATAGGAATGGTTGAAAGACCCCAAAATTTCTAGCATGCTCAACCAATTGCAACATAATTCTTCAGTTTTTCCAGGGTACCCTTGGCACAATGAAGATCTTCGCTACAAAGGCATTTTGTATTTATGCAAGAAATCAAAACTTAAATACATAGTTCTTTCTAAACTTCATGCCTCACCCATATCCGAGCATTCAGGGTTTACCAAAACCTATGAACGCGTCAAACGTTCCTTTTTTATGGGATGGTATGAAACAGGATGTACACACCTTTTTGGTTGAATGTGAGGTATGCCAATGCAACAAGGGAGAAACTTTCAAAGCTTCGGGCACACTCCAACCGCTTATGATTCCCCCTGCTAGTTGGAGAGATATTTGTATGGAATTGATTGTGGGATTACCTAATCAGAAAATAACTCATTCATCATGGTGGTCATAGATCGTCTCTCCAAATATGCTCATTTTTGTTCTCTTCAACACCCATTCAGAACGGTCACAATGGCTCAAATATTCATGGATCATATCTTCAAGATTCATGGAATGCCTAATTATATTGTATCTGACAGAGACATCACTTTGACCAACAATTTTTGGTAAGAATTGTTCAATATAGAGGGAGTCCAATTGCATATCAACACTGACTATCACCCCCAGACGGATGGCCAGACTAAATATGTCAACAAGTGTTTGGAAACATATTTCAAGTGTTTTTCATTTAAGAGGAAAAATTGTTGAGCTCAATGGTTACCCCTAGATGAATGGTGGTACAACACATCATACCATACAACTACTTGCATGAGTATTTTCAAATTAGTCTATGGCCAAAATCCCCCATTGATTTGTTCAGAGAGTTCTTTTGGATCCATCGCATAGATTTTA
>JASDQU010735114.1:49374-67730 GCA_032191745.1 Picea mariana
AAAAACATTGGTGCAACTTTCAAACCCCTAAACACTATTAGGAATTCCCTTAGGTCAGTCAAAGACTCTGTTGATCCCATTGAACATAAAGGTGTCTATATGATCCCATGTTCATGTGGTAAACAATACATAGGAGAAACAGGTCGCTCCTTTAGAATTAGGATTCAAGAACACGTCGCTGACATCAAACACAATCGCACTCGTCCCTCAGCTCTCGCAGAACACTCAGATAAAACCAAACATCACATATGTATTGAAGAAACCAAAATACTTGGCAGGATAGATCACTATCACAATAAGAAATTCAGAGAAGCAATCGAAATTGAAAAACAACCTAATAATCTAAACAGAGATGATGGATGGAAAATTAGTCAAAATTGGATCCCTACCCTAGCCAAGATGAATAATTCTAAATATTAGTTTATAAACATTGGCCAGTCGGCTCTTTTTAAAATAAAATTAAAAATAAATAAACAAACAAGTAATTAATTATTAAAACAAATAATTAATTAATGAAACAAACAATTATAATCTTTAAAAATTTATAATTATTGATTTCATTTCAATAAGTCGGCTCCTTACAATAACTTTTCAGGTATTTATATACATGTTATATTCTTTTTTCCTTCATTTTTCACAAATTCTTTCCTGATGATGGACCACACTAGTTTGGTCCGAAACGTCGAAAAACATAAAATCTATGCGATGGATCCAAAAGAACTCTCTGAACAAATCAATGGGGGATTTTGGCCATAGACTAATTTGAAAATACTCATGCAAGTAGTTGTATGGTATGATGTGTTGTACCACCATTCATCTAGGGGTAACCATTGAGCTCAACAATTTTTCCTCTTAAATGAAAAACACCTGAAATATGTTTCCAAACACTTGTTGACATATTTAGTCTGGCCATCCGTCTGGGGGTGATAGTCAGTGTTGAGATGCAATTGGGCTCCCTCTATATTGAACAATTCTTACCAAAAATTGTTGGTCAAAGTGATGTCTCTGTCAGATACAATATAATTAGGCATTCCATGAATCTTGAAGATATGATCCATGAATATTTGAGCCATTGTGGTCGTTTTGAATGGGTGTTGAAGAGAACAAAAATGAGCATATTTGGAGAGACGATCTATGACCACCATGATGAATGAGTTATTTTCTTATTAGGTAATCCCACAATCAATTCCATACAAATATCTCTCCAAATAGCAGGGGGAATCAGAAGCGGTTGGAGCGTGCCCAAAGCTTTGAAAGTTTCTCCCTTGTTGCATTGGCATACCTCACATTCAACCAAAAAGGTGTGTACGTCCTATTTCATACCATCCCATAAAAAAGGAACGTTTGACGGGTTCATAGGTTTTGGTAAACCCTGAATGCTTGGATATGGGTGAGGCATGAAGTTTACAAAGAACTATGTATTTAAGTTTTGGTAAACCCTGAATGCTTGGATATGCGTGAGGCATGAAGTTTAGAAAGAACTATGTATTTAAGTTTTGATTTCTTGCATAAATACAAAATTCCTTTGTAGCGAAGATCTTCATTGTGCCAAGGGTACCCTGGAAAAACTGAAGAATTATGTTGCAATTGGTTGAGCAGGCTAGAAATTTTGGGGTCTTTCAACCATTTCTAATGAACACCTTGGAGCCAATCCAGTACAATGGAGGAGAGGGGGAAAAGGGACACTTCTTCTTCAAATTTTCGGGAAAGAGCATCGACCATGAAATTTTCCTTTCCCTTCTTGTAAATGATATCATATTCATAGCTAAATACCTTGGTCACCCATTTTTGTTGCATCGAGGATGAAATTTGTTGTTCTAGAAAATACTTGAGACTCTGATTATCAGTTTTGATTTGGAATCATTGACCCAATAAACAAGGACTCCAGAGATCCACAACATGTGGAATAGCTAACATTTCCTTTTCATAAATGGATTGGCCCAAATGTCATTCTGAAAGTTGTTTTATAGTGAAGTCCAAAGGCCTACAATATTACATGAGGATGACACCAATTCTTGAATTGACTTCTTGGGAAATGGGGCGCTGAATAAAATAAGGGTGATACCATTTTACACAAGGATGATGGCTTTCCTATTTTTGATGTAACCAATTAATTTGAGAGTATGGGGAGAAGAGAAGCCAATGAGGGCATTAAGTGAAATCACTGGGTCAACGTCTAGTGGATCGGAGGGTGGGGCCATATTATATGGGGGTGGTAGTTCCTTCACAGATGGAACAACAATATCTTCTTCATAAATATTCTCAGTCACAACCATAAAATTATTTTGTTCCTTACACCTTTTCCAGGGAAAATATTTGTCATCATAATTATAACAAATACCCTTGAGATGATGTTCAACCATTTTAGCCCTGGTTAATTTCAATATCTTAAGGGGACTCGTTGCAAGAGAGGCATAATTAGTGGGTTTATGATGAGGAGGAAAAGAGCATTTGTGGGTTTGGGAGGATACAAGTTGTTATTCCTCCTTGTCTCATTGAGTAGCTTCCAACCAAGTATGGGGGCGTGCCATGAGAACATGGGTAGAAAGTTCATCTTTGAAGCCACTAATAAATAATTCCCTAAAGAAATCATCTGACATGCCCTCTATTCTGAAACCCAAGTGCTCAAATGCAGAAATAAAGTCTTCCACCATCCTAGGCTACTTTAACTTGGTCAAATGGCCCAAATAATGGGTGTTAGAGTCAAAGCGGTCATAAAGTTTGACCACAAAATGTGTCCAAGCAACATACGCTTGGTGTGCCTTTTTTCGCCATTGCCACCATTTTCATCGTTATGGATCCAGATATAGGACACTGTAACAAATCTTGGCTAGATCATTAGTAATTCCATGCAAAGAGAAATAATGTTCCATTTGGGTGACCAATCTTGTGGGATTTTATCCATCAAATTTGTTCACCTCAATTCCAGGAGGGTCGAGGTCTCCAAACAAGTGGGTAGTATGAGGACCTTGGTGATGGGAAGAGTAATGGTCATCCTGATAAGATGGTTGTTCAGAAGAGGAAGGGTCCTAGGAATGGTTCATGAAGTTTTCAAAGGTGGATTTGAGGTCTTTGAGGTATTTGAGGTATTCAATGTGGGAAGATTATGCCTTGGGGATCTTAATTGTTGAATTGATTGAGCTAATGTTGGAACTGATAGTCTTGATTTCTTCCTTGCTCTTGTGGGTGTCATCAATCAAGGTATCAAGTTCTTGGGCTCTTGTGGTAGACATTTGGAAAAATGGGCAGGCAAATGGTATAGGGGAAACAAAAGGGGTTTGGAGGGGTGGGTGGGACCACTAAGAATAAGGTTTTCAAATGATAGGTTCCACTAAAATCATGGTTCTAACACACCTGACCCCCGAGTAACTTTCCTAGGGACGGGGAATCAAAATTTCACTCTCCTTAACATCTCAAATCCTATGTATCAGGTATTCATTCTCTTCTTCTTACCCATAGTGTTCTAATGACTATTACCAGGCTCAAATCCAAGCTTTGGGTTACAAGTTATGGATTTCCAAATTTATTCAGGCACTCATTGGTTGAGGGCCATGTGGCATCCATATGAATTCACCTCAAACATATTATCTCTAGGTTCCTTCATCCATGGTGGAAGTCCATCCACCATCTAACCCCATGACTAGACTTAATCTTTGTTTAACACATAGGCGTCTGACATGCAAGCCAATAGGAACATCGACAGTTCGACGCTTTGACATTGAACGCCTCCTTACTTTCTATGCACATGACCTTCTAGATTGCCGAATTACCTAAGTCTCATAATATTTCCATGTGGTTCTGACGTTTGGGCCTTTTGGGTTCCTCTACTACACTACACCCCAAATCCTTTGTAGTTCTGGTCACTTCACCAACCACTTTGGCTAGGTGGGAACGTACTAGAGGCTGACACGTAGAAGGGCCAAGGGTGACAGGTTTCACGTTCCAATAGGAATATAGGGTCTACGAAAAGAACATATCAAGCTAACATGTGGAACATCGATTGTGGGGCCACATCACCCTGATGCAATCATCTTTCCACATCACACCAGATTGAAAACCTTCTAACATTCCTCATATATCATGGTCAATATCTGGCCATGTGGATCCATAGATCCACTGCTAATGTTACTTTGTGACTCCGGCCTTCAGTATTTTTTCAATGAAAACTCATCTTTTCTCCTGGATTTGGCCAGTGCCAGGATGACCATAACCCAGATGTGATGGTTGGAAAAGTCCTGAAGTGTCCTAGAATTGACGGGTCTCGCTACTTTGAGACTTTGTAGAGAGGCTCACATGATTATTACATGTTCTAGTATTTATTCAAGCCCAAACTATTCATGAGTGCTCTATGGGTGAAATATTGAGTGCAGATGGTCCTTCAATAATTGTAGAGAGACAGATTGTTATGATACCTGAGAGATTACTTGAGGTTGATTTTGATGAGATCAATTGTAGATCACTTGCCTTTTCCTTACGCATTCACTTAATAATTGTGACACAATACTCCCATAGTGTAAAAAATTATAGATTGAAACTATCAAGTGGAATGTCAGTATTTGGGATATGGATCAGAAGGCAATGGAAAAGGAACATTCTTCAAGTATCGAAGAGGTTGTTTGTATGGATGCACTTATTTTGATGCATGCTCAACTTAGAATCATTTTCTTTAGTGGTTGCTTTTGTGAGTGAAGAGATATGAGACCCATATCCAACCAACCACCTTATTCTTTGATTGTAGATATGTTACAGACCCCCCTTCTCCCTCTGAAGGGCTGCTTGACCTCCTGGTGTAGGATCGTTCAAGTCACCGAACCAAATGGCTCGTCGGGCTCCAAATGGGAACGAATTTAACTTGACACAGGCCCTTCACCTTCTCGGTGTAGGTTGTGTGGCACCTGTGCACCCTTCTCTCTAGCGCTTCTCAAATATTAATGCCAAAGGATTCTATCTCTCTATGCTAGGCTCCCTCCTTTATGTGAACACAAAATATGACCATGGGATAGCTCCCTTCACGACTCCATGCTTTGAAATGTTCATGAGATGCTTTCTCCCTTTTTCCTGATTCCCGAATCAACAATTTCTCTAGGACCAAATCTATGGTCCACGTTCTTCTTGTGATCAATGGTTGAGATTGAATCATGACTTCAGATTTCATGAGTCCTCTCTTCCCCCAAATCGGATTCTCCTGATTTGTGAATCAATGAAGTGTTGATTTCTGGCCATGCGTTTTGTCTCGATGGACAACAAGGATTTCTTCAGCTCCCAGCTCTTTGAGTATTCTCCTCCTTGAATTTTCTCCAAAATTTTCTTCCTCTGGAATATGTAGATCTATGCCACATGTACTTTTGGATCTAGCGATAGAGAATTACTCCACACTTCACCCTTACTGAAGTTTTAATTTCTTTCCTTGCAACTCTTCCGAAGTCTGAATCCTCGAACTCTCGAATCTGCTTCCACCTATCTACCTAGACGATGGACGGTTTTATCGTCTTCAAAACTTCAGAAATTCCTCGACTTCTCTGTGTAGTTGGAGCACTTTTCCCTTTCGAGACTTATACTACTCTTGAACTTCTTTTGCACTCCTCGCAGAGTTGTGTGCAGACTCTTCTGCGAATTTTCTCGGCTTGAGAACCTTCACGGTTCCCCATTCCTCTATGTCATTCAGGGAACTTTCTCTTTCCCTTTTGAAAGATTCTCTCTCTTCCTCTTGAGATTGTAACATGGATTTATAGTCTCCTCACCGCACTCCTTGTGCTCATCTAATATTTTCGATGGATTTTTCCTTAGCCTATATGAGCATCTTAAGGAATCTCCTTTCCTTTTTTGATGCACTCTTGCAAAGCCTTCCTTCCTTTCTCATAGTGTTCATCAACCATGAGCTTATCTTAAGGATTCCAACACTTCAAATCATGTTTCTCTTGTACACTCTTGTACTTTCTCTATTCCCTCCTTGAAAAGAATTTTAGAGTGTTCAATAACTCTGGACTCTAGTCCCTCCTACACAGTATTTCCTTCCAAGGTACCCAACCACCTTGAAATTTCCTCCCAAGTATGTGAATTATCCTGGTATGCCCTCCTGGCATTTTCTCTTCTGACTCCACTAAGTTCAGAAACACACTCCTTGCGTCGGCTCACAGAGTTTCCACACCTTGTCGTGCATTCCTTTCACTTAGCCTAGAGAACTAGACCTAATTCAATGCACTTATAGATAGAAAATTGTATCTATATCCCTGTAAATGATTTCCAACATTCATCTACAACTCAAATGCATACAAATGAAATTCATAACACAACATCCATTACAAAAAAAATTGATAACAATAAAAACTATCATTTTCTATTAACGACAAAATATCAAATTACAAATATTGGAGTTTGGATTGCGACTGAGTCTCGACTCTCATCAACCTCCCTAACTTGGATTACAATGGTTTTTCATCAAGTTCCAACAGCCTCTATGAGGAATACAATACAAATAGTTTTACAAGAGGGGCTCAATGAGCATCCCTCCAAGCTAAACTAGTGGTGTCAAATCACCATTCAAAATGCCTTTCTAATGGGAAAATTACAATGATTGAAATCTACTCCAAATCAGATGAAGATCCCTCCTACCATCAACCACTTAATGGTGACCGTATCTCCAATTTGTGTGAAGGAACAACTTGGCTCTTCCAACCTATCAGCCTTAATTACCTTGATCACACCTAAGATTATCAAAGGAAAAATGAGAGGGTAGCGCCTCTCCCTTCTGTGAATGTGCACCACGCGTGTAAATCGATTGGAGCATGTTGAGGTGGAGAGATGCTCCTACATCATACTCCACGACTATGAAAATCATGAGCTCTTGCTCATGATCTTTCCATCTCGGTTGAAATCCTCCTAGATCCCAAACTTTATCCCGGAGCTGTCTTTCTTCTCCTCTGCTTTGTTGTTGCTGCTACATTATCCCCATTGCTCATGCAGGTTTCCTTTTGTCTAGCTTCCCCTTGCTGACCGCTTCCTCTGTCGACCCCAACATCAGCATCCTTATCTCCTCAACCACCTCGTCCAACTAATCCATCAGTTGGTTTTCCTGTTGAAGATTATCTTGATGCACTTCTTACTTGTCAATGGGTAAATCAGTTTGATATCCCAAGTTATCTCCTTCATCTCTTATGGCCTTAGTTTTCCATACTACTTCAACCTCCACTCCTGCAGACTTCTCATCACTGAGCTTGACTCCTGTTAGTTCTTCAGTTGGTTCCATTCCAACTTCCTCCAGTTGTAACTCATGTTAGTGTGTCTCCTATGGAATGGATATCTTATGGAAAACACCTTATGGTTCAGGACTATCTAACCAATCCTACAGTTCCCTTAGGTCCATTTCCCACTAGGTGAGTAATCCAACTGGGCGTTCTCCTTTTGTTGGGATAGACTTAAATATCTATTCCTCCTCCATGATAGTCTTAGTTTTTTGTTCTTCTGTCACATCTGCAACACCTATGCTAGCCTCCCCTAGGTTGTTTGGCAGGAATATATTGACTCCTCCAATGATCAGAACGGTCCTTTGATCCTTCTCCTCGATAGTGGAAGTTGTTAACTTCTCATCATCTTCATTCACATGGTCTAAAATTCCATGTGAATCTCCATTTGAGCGAGGTCTTTCTTCCGCCTCCTCCTCATCTGTCAACACCCTTTGACATGAACTATCAGCTAATCTCATCTCTTATCCCTTTCCCACCTAGAAATTTGGGATGTCTCCTCTACCCACCTAGCAGTCTACGAGATCCAATGATCCCTTCTCATTTCCCACCTGGAAACCTACAATACCTCTACCATATCTCTTTCCCTTATCACTGAGGTTTTCATCATACCTCAACCATATTTTTAACACATGTTGTTTCCCTCTGGCCCACAACTTCCAAATAGGCCATTTCGTTGTCCTCTTCAATGGCCATTCATACCTCCAGCGCACCTTTGCCTCCTTCTACATATTGAATTCTAGCTTCTCCATTTCTTCCCATATTTCACTGAGCTCCTTGTCCATCTCTGCTTTTCTTCTCTACAGATATACTTTTCCTTGACCCTGCCCATAACTTCCAACGACCATCTTACTTCACCTACAATTCATCATTTGTTCCACACCTTGCAACAGTTTCCATAGAGTGTCTTACTCTGTCTCTCTTCACCTTTTCCTACAATCTATAGATAATCAAGCTCTGATACCACTTATTGGTATCGTAGTATATTCTTTATCTCCTTCTTTCCACTTGAGAATAAAATCAGGCTCTCATACCACTTCTGTCGCAGACCATCCTTCTCCCTTCGAAGGGATGCTTGACCTCCTGGTCTAGGATCGTTCAAATCACCGAACTGAATGGCTCGTCGGGCTCCAAATGGGAACCAATTTAACTTGACATAGTCCCTTCACCTTCTCATCGTAGGTTGTGTGGTACCCGTAGACCTTTCTCCTTAGCACTTCTCAAATATTAACGCCAACAGACACGAGCTCTCTATGCTAGCCTCCTGTTATAACCCTATAATTTATAGGATCATCTAGTGATTGGAAAATTTTCACTATTGATGTTTGTTATCTTGAAAATAATATTTCATTCATGCAAAATATTTTCGAAAGAAAAAGAAAAGAAAAGAAAGAAAAAGAAAGAAAAGAAAAGAAAGAAAAAGAAAAACAAAGAAAAGAAAGAAAAAGAATAAAGAGGGCATAGAATAAAAATGAACAAATCCCCATGCAATAACAATGAATTGGTCCATACTATTTAAACATGGTTAGGTCCTTTTGAATTGATGTTGATAGGATTATTGAATAATCTTGGCTAAACTGTTTAATCTTAGCCAAGTAGATAGGTTAGCTAGTGAATAAATCTGATCAAACTATCTAATCTTGGTCAAATAACCCTAGGATAGAGTAATCTCTTAGTCCAACAGTTTAATCTAGGCTAAAGGGGTAGGTAGGTAGGATAGGACATAGGCTAGCYAAATTTTCTTTCAATAAAGTTTGAATGGTGTTCGAAGAAAATGTATGACTCTCATGTTTTAGGTGCTTTCCTAACCCCATGGTGACAAAAGAAAGGGAAGCAACACACAAAACTCACAAAAATCACTAAGCCTAAGTTCTAATGCATATATTAAATCATGTCGGGAGATTAAAGTTTGCACAAAGATCTATAGTCGAGTCATTGGCACACAGATATATGGATAAGATGTGATTTCGGACCCCCCGACCATTCTACTTTTAACAATGGGTAGGGGGGGGGTCCGGAATGGTGATTAACAAGTGCACATAAATCTATGGTTGTCCCGATGGCGTGCAAATGGACGGTCTATAGGAGATTTCGGACCCGCCCCCCCCGACTATTCTACCTTTAACAGTGGGGGGGGGTCTGGAATGAGGCGTCTGTTCCCAATGGACCCCATCCCAACGTGTCGATAATCTATTGTGTCACATCTTTTCCCTTCTGACATACCGCCACCACCTCATGATGTCACATCTAAATATCCATCTCCACCTGTCTTATCCGTCCACCCATTACAAATCATGTCTCCCTCTTTTATCCCCCCAATCATCATCCTCCACATCATCCAGGTACACACATCATGCGTCCTTCTCCTACCTCCTCATGTTCCTAAGGATCCGTTGGTTGTTTATTATAGGCTACATATTCGTTATCCTGTTGACTTGTCCCCCACGCCGAACGGATACCCGTCCAATCAAAAGTAACCCCTGTCCCACCATTTGCACATTGTTCACTTTCTTTGTGCACCAGACAATTCCACCCCCCTCACTGATCCAACCATCTACCCAGCCATAGCCATTATCCACTAACATTTTTGTTTCAGTTGCAGGTACCATTGGAAGCGATGGCACCAAAGTCCAAAAAAGTAGAGGTCGAGGAAAATTCTTTCCTCCCACCTCCTGTCAACCTCGACTGGATCCCATTAGCCAAAAGGGATTATTTAATCTTAGAGACATGGTGCAAATTCAATTTCGCGGAGTTCCAGTCATGGTTTAAAGACACATTCATAGATCAAAGTGATGAAATTGGGCTCTGGGATTCCAATCTTCCTCTGTATCTCTTTCCCCAAGTCCATCATTTCTCTGAATGCGTCCTCAAATGTTAGGCTCATTACCTTCCCGACCACAGATCCATAGTTTCATCATCTGGAAAAACTTTATTCTTTATTACCCCATAGGCCATTCATCAGATGAGGCATATACCTAGAACCGAATCTGCCTCCTCTTTCAACCTTGAAACCCTAACAGAGTTGTACTAGAACCTATCCTTTCCTCAAAGAGCCCATATTTTTGAGCTTTTTCTCCCACATGATGCTTATCTCCGCAAGAAAAATCCCCCATATCATTCCTCCCTGTTCTCAGAGAAGGGGAACCAAGTTATTTCATCGCTTTGTTGTCTTCTTTGATATTTTTCAGATGAATGGGCGGATGAACCTATATTGGGTTTCCTATCCATTTTCTCTGTAGAGGAAAAGGCCACCATCCAGTTCGAATACAACACTTTCCTAGCAGAGAAAATCCATGATCAACATTCAAAATTCGCCACAGAGGGCATGTTCCGATATTCCTCAATATTGGCTTACATGTTCACCTTCTTTCAAGAAGACATGTTCTCTTTCTTGATGCAGAAAATGGACAACAACGGAAAACCACATGCGGTAACATCTTGGACTTCGTTGCTCCAGAGGAACTCCACATAGTTCAGCTTCAAACATTTCATCGAGTAGTTTTACCATCTAGCGGTGAGCATGCTCAGCGGCAGACCAAAGCCAAGGATAAATGAGGAGATCCAGAGAATCCTACACCTCTCAGACCTCGCAAAGACTGGAGATTGGCACCTGTATAAAACCACACAGAGATTGGAGTGTATGGATGTGAGTTAGCTCCATACAAACTGCCCAAATATCTACCCGTGCGGATATTTCCACTGGAATGTATTCGCAAGATGATAAATTCAGATGATATTCACTTTGTATAGGACCTTTTATCTGCAACAGTCGAGTCACTGAAGAAGATGCAAAAAAGATATTAAAGGAAATGAAATTCAACACCAGTTTCATTTGGCAATATGATCCAAGTGGAATCATCACATAAATGAGAGCTAAAAACAAAAGCGCACAGTATGCTCACACACTCAAACCGGAAATTGAGAAGTATGTAAATCAGAAACAGTGGGAAGAGAACACCTTGAAATACACTGAACAACAGTCTTCCTAAATCCTGACTTCACAGACTTCCACTCCACCAGTACCAAAGGAAAAAAGACCAAGGAAAGATACCTCTCTTTCGGTCACCGAAGTATCAATGGAGGATTTTCAGTTATACACTGAAAAGCCTAAGACCATTCATACTATTCCCAGGTCTGGTGAGCAAGATACTTAGTCTTCCAAAGGGTCTAAGGGATAAGGTACACCAATTCCTTCAGTCAACTGTCAGACAATGTCTACTTCTTCTTCAAAGAAGTAGACTGATATAATTGTGGCCACCCAAATTCCACAGGGATCTGCAAATATAAACATCTTTGAAACATATGATCTGATTAAGAAGAAAAACCAGACACTGACCAATAGCACCTATTCTCAGTTTTGGAAGCAAACATCCACATCACAACAAATACTGTTATCATCTTTTGACACAGAAAAAGGAAGAATGCATCTAGCATTTCTGCAGGCACATGTACATGAACCCAAAGAAATCATTGACTACAAAAGGTCAACCCGTGTGTTTGATACTAAACAAGTTCATCCAACTGACCAGATGGATCTGCACAGACAGACTGGAGAAATGGTTTTTTCCACTTTGGCCCATGCTTCCTCTACAAGTGAAAAATTACAGGTAGCTCTAAACAATGTTCAGACCCAATAGAAACTAGAAAAGATATCCCTATTTGCAAAGGATAATAGGATAAAATCCTTAGAGGAATTGGTAGTCAAGATCAGGTATGATCCCTCAAATGTGAAAGGAACAGAGGAGTTGCTAAAGAAAAAGAACGTTGACATAGCATCTCTGAGAAAACAACTAAAATTTCCACCCACAGAGGATGCACAAGCTAAGGAGATCGGTGAGACAAAAGGTGAGAAGTATGAGATGCTCAAGTTGATCATGAAGTATAATGCATAGTTAAGGGAGATGGAAGCAGAGCTGGAAAGGTTGTTAAAGGAGAAGGACTAGACAACACCCATGGAAGTCATTCCACTAAGTGCAGTTCCCCTCACAGGAGTTAGCACAACAACTATAGCAACGTGAACCATAGTGAAAATCCCATCAGCCACCCCACTCACAGCTCTGGAAAACATTGTGGAGCTGGCAAAGTCCATGGGAGAGATGAACTTACAAGAAACACAAATCAATAGACTAAAAAAGGAAGTTGAGAGCCTTCAGGAACACAACTCTTCTTACCAGACCAACTACAACATGGAGAAGAAAACATCAGAAAAGTTAAAACCTGAATTATAGCAGCTGCAATAGAAAACAGTGGCAGGAAAGACCCTTTTTGAAGAAAAGGAGAATATTTGGATGGATATCTCCAAATCCATAAATGAAATATGGCCTATGGTACAGATCATGTTTGAGCAAAATGAACTAGTGATAAGAAGCAGGCAGGTTATTGACAAAATAAAAAGAGAGTTGGGAGAAATTCCCACTAAAGACAATGAAATAATTAAATTCTTAAACGCTAAGACTAGAGAAGAACTAAAATACTTGAAGATCGAAGACATGACAAAAACCATCCTCGAAGTCAATAGGGTTCTGACCAAAAGAAGACGGATATTGCAATTGGAAGAAAAAGTCTGGAACATGGACATCGGAGTTAAAAAAAAATTCAGCAAGATCAAGGCTGTGCAGAAAAAGGGTCTTCCTAGTTTAATGGTTCTAAATGACAAGCTGATGACCCTTCCAGACTACAAGAAGAAGATGGCTACAATAGCCAAGGATAGTTCCAAGTTCTTGGGGATACAAGGAAGTATAACGGGCAAAGGGTTCTTGGAGACTTTGCAGCCAGACATCAGCATACAACATGAGATCAAATATATTTTCGTCATCAACCCGACTTTTTTCAAGTACACAAAAGTGGATGAAATATACCATAGACTACTCAAAGTCACCATTCCCATTCAGCTAAGATGGGAAGAGCTATGCAATTTGATTGAGTAGGAAATGAGGTGTACAAGCTGAGTCAACAAACAGATCAGTCAAAGTCATGTGGGTGACTCACCAAAAACCTTCCCCAGATTCAGCGTGAAGAATTCGAGACATCATTGAAAGTTCCTAAATTTCGGTATCTTGTTAGCTAGTTAGTTAGATTAAGAGTCTATCACATCTTGGTCGTTTATGATAGGGTCATTTGTAATTTTGATTATAAATACTTCAAACTTAGAAGTACTGAGGGTTGATTTTTACGCCCTAGCAAGATGTAAGCACTGTAATTTTTATCAAGAAGATCTTTCAGTAATAAAGAGGCATTTCACAGAATTCATGCATGTCATCTATTGGTGAAGTTTTATGTTCTCAGTTGAATGTGTATATTTTCTAGTTATCATCTTGTTCTTCTAGTCTAATCATTTAAAAGGTGTTAGAGTTACAGAATTTACCTTTGCTTACTCTGTTGCTAGCTTTTAAAGATACAATTGTTTTCTTCTTATATTGTAGTCAAGAAATTATTAAATGCTTATTGGTTATAATTAATCATCTCTCCTTTTTCTGCTAACCATCATTTTATTGCTAAAGAATCTAGTAGTTGCATTATTCTTCCAAGTGAAAGGAATCTTTATATTTGTTCTTCGATCTCTACCTTCATAAAACATACCTCATATCCCAATGGATGCGTAAAACCTTTCATCCATTTTATAAAAACAAACAACATTCGGTCCTACACTATTTAACTAGGGCTAGCTCTTATAGAGAGATCCCTCTCTGAAACTGGTAGGGATAGCTCCCAATTTTGAAGTGGTTGGATAAGGTTACGTCTAGTAAATTTCTTCTACCCGATAACAACCTCTGGGAATTTACAGACTGATAACATAAATGGTGACTGTACTAGGGAAGAACTGAACAAACTTTCACCCCTTGATTTCTTTCCCCTAGACAAAGATAACGTTATTTCTGAACAAGTCATAAAATCCAAACATATAAAGAGATAATTTTCAGAGGTTGTTAAAGTTTGTATATATTTAGTTTAAGATTCTCTTATAAAGAAAAACAAAATAAAAAATTATAATTATGGCTCCCAAAAGAGTTTTTACTAGATCTCATCCAGACCCAGAGCCTGTAGTAGTAATAGACAATCTCAAAAAATTATTTAGGAAGAAAAACACTACAGAGGTTTCTGGGAGTCATGGTCCACTTCTAAGGCCCCTTCTCTCCCAGAGAAGCTAGTTGCTTTTCAAGATCTCGAGTTTGATATATCGTTTCAACAAATCCTTTTCAAGACAAAATATGAAAGTCATGTCAGTGAAACGGTCTTAGATCAAACCATATTTCAACCCAGGACCCATGAAGTAATCTCTCCTGGAGTTGAAGCTGATCAACATTTTCACCCCGAGTTTGATAATCTCAAATACCTAGTTGTAAATCTTTGTAAAGCCTTAGACAAACTCCATCTTCAGCAATCCGCCGAACTTCCAGTTTTAACTATTGCTACAGTTTCTGTTAAAACTAAACCAGGTCACTGCATTCCTCCTAGACCTTCATCTTCTATAGCTTCAGTCACTACCTCTCATATCACAAAGGTTGTTGTTCAGCCCCCTCCACCAATCATGGAGGCAAGATATGCTCCATTGGTTTTGGTTGCTCCTTTACACGACATGCCTCAATATTATCAAACCAGACTCCCTCAGTTTGATAGTACTGGTCCCCTGAATACACAACAACATGTTGACAAAATGAACGATTATTTTGATTTGCAGGAAGTAGATGAAGCTGATGTGAAGATGAGATTATTCACACAGAGTTTGACTAGAGAGGTAAAAAAGTGGTTCAAGGCCTTACCTCCTGCTACTACAATTGACATTGTAGTTTTTCATTGAGCTTTCCTTCACAGGTGGGAGGTGAATAAAAATCCTCTCCATATCTTGTTAGGATATGAAAACATCAGACAAAACCAAGGCGAGACAGTGAAATATTATTGCACTCGTTTCAACAATTTGTACAATGCAATTCCAACTGATATCAAACCACCACAAGGTTTGGAATTAATAAAGTTTGCCGATGGATTTTACACAGATATGTCTTATCAACTAAGAGAGAGAAATGTTGCAACTCTGGAAGACGTTCAAACAATTTTCGTTAGTGTAGAAGCAAATCGTTTGGATAGAAGGGCAAGACAGAAAATAGAAAGGCGAGTCACTATTAAAGAATATACTTCTACTTCCTCATCAGACGCCAAACTAGATTCTCTAGCCAGAGCTATGAAGAAAATGATGGAGAGACTCACTGTAACTGACAGAAATCCACCTAGGGAGAACCAACGTGTCCCTCAAATTAGAAACCCAAACTTTAGAATAAATCCACCTCAGATCAGGCAGAGAAATCCTAGAGATCAAAGAGAACAGAGGGGGCCTGATCAATATATTAGACCACCTCTCTAGGATAATTACGTCGATGATGGGGAGGAAGTAATCGAGGAGTTTGATGACACTCATATAAACCTAATGGGTGACCATGATCATGATCATGAATCCATTTTCCTCCCCCAGGAAGAGCACAAGATGTTTCTACTTTCACAAATAGAGGTGAATGAAGAAGCTGAGAAAATAAAACAACAAGCCTTTTAGAACGCTATAATGGAGGTTCACAGGAAGTATAACCAGAGGAGCAAGAAGGAAAAAGAAAACTCTTCAAAGAAGGTTGCTGAAACCAAGAAATCCTCAGAAAACCCTCCCAAGAAAGCAAGGATGATTTTAGGGGCTAAATTTCGCTCATGGGCTAATTTTCCATGTTTTTCCAAAAATGAGATTCGCTATTTTAAAAATGATTCACCCAAATTCCACAAGATAAAATTATTTTACCTTAAAAATCACCAAAAGTTTATAAAATCTATATAAAATCCTTAGAAATTTGAATATTTTTACAAAAATATCGCTAATCATTTATAGTTGGCATATGAAGGATTAGTAATATTTGCCAAGGTTTCTACATTTTAAAATAAATTTCCATCCTTAAAATCATCCCTACAAGAAAGTCCCTGGGTGAAATAATGTTGATTCTCCTGCGCAAAAGCTTCATCCACCATTCAAACAAGTGTACCTAGCCACAGATCCCCTACCGATAAACTAGAAATGCATACCTTAAGAAAATTCATCGCTCCTTTTAGCCTTGAAGGGGAACTAGCTAAATTGAAGATTCCCATTCCCCTCTCTGAGATGATGAACAAAAACTCTTATAGGTCTCAGGTGATTAAAGCTTTAAGAATTGAACCCTAGATAGGCACTAAAGCTTTGAATTTTTGATCTATGCATCACTCTGACACAGTAAACCTTGTCGATGATCAACCTGAGCTCCTCTTTAGTCCTGAAGTTGGCGATCAAACATATAATGGTGTCATGGCCCCCTTTGTCATCATCCTAAACATCCATGATTTGATATTACACAACGATATGCTAGATTTGGGTGCCTCTCACAACCTAATGCCCAAAGCCGTGATGGAAAAGTTGGGACTCGAGGTCACCAGACCCTACAAATATTTTCATTCTTTCGACTACGAAAAAGTCAAATGTATAGGCCTGATTAAAAACTTATGCATCACCTTGGCTCAAATCCCAGTGAAAAGTATGGTGATGGATATCATTGTTGTAGATATTCCCCGCAAGTATGGTATGTTTCTGTCAAGGTCTTGGGGAGCTAAATTGAGAGGAACCCTGCAGCTAGATATGTATTACGCCACCATTCTGGTTTTCAAACAACAGAGAAGATTGTACAGGGAAACACTTATGAAGTATATGGTTAGCAGCCATGAAAATACAAACAATTACCCACTATACTCCACACGCTCTGATATGGACTCTTTCATTCTATACAATGATGGTGAATTTGAAGAACAAAACACAAAAATGGAAGATGATACATCTGATTCAAAGGATGATAAAAAAACTGTCGAAGTAAGAAACCCCATGATTGAAGAGAGTGAGGAATTGCCAGCAGATTTCCAGAGCATGGACTTCGATGGTGCTATGAGTAAAGAAGGAGATAGAGCTGTAATTTGGTTGCATAACCATAGGTCAAGGTATTCTGAGAATCATTCTTACAAGCTAAGTTTTCAATGCACTAACAATGTAGCTGAGTATGAGGTTTTGATGCTCAGCCTGAAACTACTAAACAAAGTTGGTGACAAACAGATCATGGTAAGGGGTGATTCTGAACTGATTATCAAGAAAATTAAAGGTGAGTATGCAGATAAACACCCCAGACTTAGGGCTTATAGGAATGTTGTTTTGGATTCTCTTCAATGCTTTACTGAAATTGACTTTCAGATAATGCCTAGAGGACAAAACATATTGGCAGACGGGATGGCCACATCGACAACTACCTGTAAAATTCTTTTCCATCCCACTTGCAAGTACACAGTGGAGGTGAAGTGTAGACCAACCGTTACTAACAACATCAGATACTGGCAGGTATTTGGAAATGATGGTCAAGTTGAAGACTTCTTACAGTGTAAGAATGATTTCGAATGTACAAACATAGATTTAGAAAATTATGATGAGATTGTAAATAAATCTTTTTTTGAAAGTGTTACTGTAAATAATACAGATTCCAAGAAGCTCAATGAAAGTAAAGTAGATGCATATGGATTGAATGATAATGAGATAGATTCTGGTATTCTACAGTTGAAAAGTAATGTGTTACCTAGAGGTCTAGTTCCACTAGAAGACTTATTCGATTTTAACAACGTATCCAAAAAACTGAAAATTGAAGCTAGTGATAAGGAGGTCGAAGAATGTAACATAGGAACAGAAGAAAAACCCAAGATGATAAAACTTTCTAAATCTCTACCCACTGAGAAAAAATGCAAATACATTGAACTTTTTAAGGAATACATAGATGTTTTCGCCTGGGGTTACGAGGAACTAAAATCTTACGACACAAGTATCATACAACATCACATTCCCATAAAAGAAGAACACAAGCCATTCAGATAGAAACTTAGGAGAATTAATCCCAAGTTGCTTCCCCTGATAGAGAAAGAAATAAAAAATATGTATGATGGAAAGATAATAGTCCCCTTGAGATTTTCCAAATGGGTTTCTAACTTAGTTCCTACCAGGAAGAAAACTGGCGAGATCAGACATTGCATAGATTTCATAAATCTGAACAAAGTCTCCCTCAAAGACAATTAGCCTTTGCC